>JAHPZR010000227.1:5000-30000 GCA_019787425.1 Platygyra sinensis | reverse complement strand
GGTAAGTGATTTTTTAGTCTCAAGAATTGATTTGTAAGCAAACGAGCAGTATCAAAACTGAAGTAGACTAAAACGTAATTAAGAAAGGTAAACAAATTGATCGTAAAACTTTAATTAGCCTTAACTTGCTTCTTGTCAAACGTGTGGAGAGCTGACCGGAAACCCTTTTTATGATGGCGGTATTGCATCAATACTACAGTATAATTAAGGTTCGCCGATTAATTTACTTGTCTAAGGAAGCGTGTGGCAAAAAATGAGGAAACGAAAAGTTATGAACTGAACAAGATTCATAGTCTTCGGCATTGAATTAATTAGCTGATAGTTTCTTCTCCTCGGTGCCACTCATGTGAGTATCTTTGTTTTAGTAGTGTAATACTATATAACCCGCTAAAGCTTATCCTTTGTTTCTGCTCAGTGGTAGAGTTGAAGTAAGCTTACCAGGATCATCCCTCTTCACGATACTGTGTATCCGGTGATGGCATCAAAGGAATCAATGAATCCACTCTGGTCACAGATTCATCGGCTCCTTTGACGGTCCGAGTGATCTTTGATCGTTAATCCTGATGCAGATCACCCAAAGCAATGCACCCTTACTGCATACTTCACACCCTACATCAGAAAGCACAACTCAGTTATTACGACACAGCTCAGCTTACTTGTAGTCCTTGTTTGTTACTGGGTTTTTTATTGCACCTACTGAATATCAATTAGTAAGTTATAATGAAAACAGCAATGTTAACAGTTTCAGGGGTTTCATTAACATTAGTTATAAGCAGCCACTGAAAGTGTAATAAGGGGCTGTGATCACTTAAGGGGCTGTAAGACCCTTTCTCCTAGGGGGGTCTGGGGGCATTACCCCCCACGAAAAATTTGAAAAAGCCTTGGAAATGCGATTTCCAACGTTCTGGGCATCAAAAAGCGTGCTTTTTTTGTAGCATTTAAAAATTTCAGTGGTCGTTGTTGTTGTTGTTGTATTTGCTTCTTTTATTAATATCATTCTTATATTCATTAATCAAATCCAAACAGACGGCGGTAAGAGGTCCTATAGGCAGCGGTAGACCTGCCGGTAACCGGCTTTTATTGAAACCACTGTACAATTTCCTGGGAAGGGGGTAAGACCAAAAAATGTATGAATTAAGATATGTATAAAATGTAAAAGGGAATTTCCAGAGGGTTGGAGGTTGGAGAGGGGAGTCTTAGAAAAAAATCGCTTTCATGGGGAGGTATGGATATTTTCTGGAACTACACATAATTAAAAAATATATTTTATCAAACTTAACAAAATTGCTAGACAGAGAGTAAAGATGGTGTTAAGTGCAGGTATTTGCTCTATATGTTTGGCATTGGTGCCTGCTAGGGCTCTGGAGGTATTCTGTTATGAACACTAGCCAATGTGAGCAGTGTACAAAAACTTGGCACACTAGAGGAAGTCACTATCAGCCTCTGACTCTAAGTACTGCTCTCTGGAAGTATACATTCAAATGAAAACTTGTAAATTTTTCCTTGTGAAGCAGTGAAATCCTTGTCAGCCCCAAGGGACTATAGGTATATGGCTACACTGTAGGGGGGTGTCTTGTGGTACCTGTGACCCCCTTCCCCCTATGTAATCCTTTTCTACACAAGTAACCTACAACAGGTGGCAAAAACACCATGACTACCGGTATCTGGTGAGTATCCTCACTTTGACACAGTGTGACCCTCTCTTATTGAAAAATCCTGGCTATGCCCCCCAACCCCTGTCAAGTGACTTCCTGTTAAATGGTCACTCCTATTAGGTGGCCATTAATCAAAGAGGGTCTTTCTATTGTTTTTAAAGTGACCAACCCCTTTTAAGCAGCCATTTCCCCAAGGATGACCATTCATTAGGGGTTGAGCTGTACATTTCTCCCCGGGTTATAGCTGACTCATGATTATTTTTAATGATCATTGTAACAGTGCACTATCAGATTTGTTGCCCATATATGTATAAGCAGTTAGACAGTACTTATACCAAAAGCATGCCACCTACATGTAGATAGGCGATATGCTTCTGCTTAGATACATATGTTGAGGTATGGAGTGGTTTTCATTTGAGTGTTGAAAACTGGATTTGCATCAAATACAATACATAATTTGCTAAAAAAAACATGCTTCATGTTTTTGTTCAATCAGAAGTATTACCAAAATAATTTTTGACTCACTCGCAATCGTTTCACTATGCTTTATGTCAGTTACATGTCATTACTTCAAGTTTTGATGGGTTCACTGTATTGTTTGTGTCCTTTGTGATCCGCTTGTCTAAGCGTGGTTCTACGTATATGCCTAAGTTTAAGAAAATACATTAAATTTTAAATATTTTTAATTTTGGATTCCAGAGTTAATTGTCTAGATTTCTAATTCTGTTTTGACTGAATAGGTTTAACACACAATGGATGGTAACAACAAAGCCCTGCGCTTCATCATTGAAATCTTCAATGCCCAATTTGTGACTGCAGGACAGTATTTCCTGATATTGCGAATTGTAGGAAGCAAAGTTAATCGCTCAAAGTTAAAACTCTTTGTGGGTAATTCAAAATTACCTTTGGAAGATCATGAGTTTACCACAGACGCTTGTTTAGAGGATGGTGATCCTGAAACCTTCGCAACTTTCACAGATTCAGTAATCTCATTTTGGATGCCTCCAGGTACATTTTTTGAAGTTCAGAAACATAATTTTATGTGGGCTACAAAAAGCTAAGGGCCATAAGACCCATAACAGGTCTGTTATGGGTGAGTATCCTTGATGAACCCTCTGATGTTATGGGTAAACTTTTATGTACCTGATGCACCCAAACATCATGTTACAGAATGTGCATTAATACATGTGGTAGTAAATACTGAAAGTATTCTAATTTTGTGCTTAATTAAAGACTGCACTCTGTTAAATTAATGTATGCCTTTTTAATGCCAGAGAGTGCCGATGGAGACATTCAACTTGTGGTGGAAGCATTTCGTCTTCCAGAGAATCCCATGCATGAAGGAGACAAGTACGGAGAGGCTGTGTTTAATGTATTTCCAAGAAGAGGTGCTCTTTTCTCTGCAGTGGAACGGACAACACCATCTTCTGAAGATTCCAGTGAGCTGTATCAGTTTGAGACCAATATTACTCTAAGTCAAGTACAGGAAGGCGAAGGTTTTTGGATCAATTCTGGTGCCATAAGAGCTTCTGTGAAACTGAAATATGAAGAACCAGAACAACCAAGTAAGTCCTTATTTTGTTCAAAGGGAGAGAAGTTTTGTTGGAGACTGTAATGATAACTGAAGCAGAAACAGATTGCTGGACGTACATTGTGTTGTCAAAAAATTATATACAATGTTATGTAATATCTTGTGCAGTTTACTACATTGAAAGTTAGACATTACATTATTTTGTTTATTTGCAACCAACAGCTGATAGTGTAGTTATGTATCTTGCTTGTAAGTTGTTGAATTGTAAGTGGAGTTTCTAACCCTACTCTACCCTAGCAGGATCCCATATCAGCCCCCCTAACCCTAACTCTAACCCTAACTCTAATCCTAATCCCCCAGGCCCGGTTGTTCAAAGGCTGGATAACCCTATCCACTGGATAAATCACTATCCAGCAGATAGCGTGGTTTGTTTTGTTAGCACTTATCCACTGGATAGCCATTTATTTGGTGGATAGCGTTATCCGGCCTTCGAACAACCGGGGCCTGGTCTTTTTTATTTTCACTTGAATTTCAAGACCTGATCACTTCTTTTCTAGGCCAACTTCATCTCCACTAGGCCAGCCAAGCAATCAAATTTGCTCATATTTGTTGGGTAGATCTAATAAGTTATAATTGGTCCCAGTTGAGTTCACCCTTTCTCTGACCCATTCACTGAGATTGAAATTGGCATTTATTTATTTAATCGCTTTCATCATTATTTCAAGACTAAGATAAAAATGTAAACTTCTGTTAAATTCAAAAACATTTACTTGAAATTGTGGATTTTTGTTGTTGTCATGGTACATTTTAAATATAATTATATTAAATGCAAATTCTTGCCATTTCACATCAGCTAAGCAGCAAGTTAAACAGCTAGGCGATGATGCATTGTCAGACATAAATTCGCTGAGCAGGAAGCAAATAAAGGCAGGAAGTTTAGCCAACTTAATTCCAAGTAGCAAGTTTGAGGTGTCTGAAATGAGAGAGGTTATACAACTATGTGAGTACATGCACTTGTGCCCGTAAGAAAAATATATCAGGCAATATCACATGCTAATATATAAAATGTGTAGAAATTAGACGTGTTGACATAATTATGCAGTGACATACTCAAAAAGAATAACATGCTCACCACCACCCCTAACCCTACCCCTAGCCTTAACCCTATCCCTAGACCTAACCCCCTAGTTATTTTTATTATTTTGCACTCACCTGGATTTGAACTTTAGACCTCTGACTTTGAAGTCCATCTTCATCTCCACTTCACCACACAAGCAATCATTGCAATTTTGCTCATATTTGCTGGTCTAATACTGTAAGTTATTGGTCCCAGACTCACCCTTCAGTTTTCTTTGAAACAAATTAACCTGGTTTGAAAATTTCAACCCAGTTTGAAAAATTTGAACCAGTTAAAAATAAAATTACCTACAGTAGTTGGAAAAAGACTAGTTAAATTATAAAATTAACTGAAACCAAAATTTAACAGCAACATGTGTACACAAGAGATTGTTTTCATGTACATTGCCTGTGATGCATGTCTGTTTTACCCAGTAGTTTATCTATGACTACAAATTTAGTGGCAGGCTCATGTATACAGTATTCACGTCTGTGTTGATAACTTTAGCAGGTGAATTTAGGGGAGATAGTGAGCAGTTCTTTGACAAGACAGAAAAAGATGAGTCAGGTACATGTAGTGAATCCTTATTCATCACACAGCATGTAGCAGGAAGCTTACTTCTACGAGGTGATAGTTGATGAGGCCGATTGGCGAAATAGCCAACCTTTTTTACAGTCAGGAGTCTATAGAAAATAGAGCTACATGACTTGTAACACTACTCAGAGGTTTCAGAACCTAATCAAAACCAAGGCAGGTGAAAAAGATTAGAACAAGCAATGAATGTAGACAATAATTCTATGTTGTTAGTACAAGTTCACAGAATGATGTGGTTAGGTGTTGATATGTGTTCTGGGTTACGCCATCGTAAAACAATTAATAAAAAAACTTCAATTTAGAGAAGTTGGTCAACAAATGGTCCACTGAATGATGTATATAATTATCATTGTTTTAGATCTCATATAAATTTGTGAATGTAAGCTTTTATTTGCATCTTTTAGGTTCTGTCTCCTTTGACCTTGTTCCCAAGGTTTTGGGATTGCAGCTTGACTCTTTTGTAGTCGAGAGACAAGGAAAGGCAGGAAGTTTAGCAAACTTGTGTTCAAGTACATGTAGCTACAGGTATAGAGAGTTTGTAGATGAAGATAAGAACAAAGAGGACACGGAGAGGGTAGAAGAAGATGTTGAAACTGGAGAGGTCATTTCAGTATGTGAGTCTGAATAATTGGAAATGTGTACGCAGTTAGACTACCATTACAACTATAATGATTCACTTCACTGCCCAGGGAGACAAGTTACTGTCCGTTTGGTACATTTTCCTAAAGGGAGGTTAAGTAGCAGATCAAGAGGAGGGCTTAGTTGGGACAGTGCACTTACAAGCTACTTATATTTTGCTTTTGACATTAACCTGTAAATGTGATACAGCTTTTTAATGAACAGTAAACACAGATTCTTTAACTTGGGACGTGTAGCAAATTAGCCTAGTAGGCTTTCATACATGTAGTCTGAACATAATTTGCTTCATACCTCTAATTCAGTGTTACTGGCAGATAGGAAATGCCCTACCAGACTACTCAGTATGCAAGTCACTTAATTGATGTGTAGGTCTTGAATGTCACTCACATTGTTAATGACTGAGGACACTAAATCAAAATTAATGGGGGCTCTGTTGTAATAGGGGCAGCACCTATACCCTAAGTAATAATATAATTTAGTTATAGTATGATTTTAATAGAGTTTATTAAATGAAAGCTACAACTTAAAAACATTAAGTCACTGTGTCCAACTTGTATCATGCTGTCTTGCCATGCAGTGCTTGTTCATCCATTCAGAGTTTGGCCCATATCCTTGCACTATTAGTATATGTACAGCATGGGACCAAGGGTAATTAAGGATTAACTTCACAAGTTTTTTCAAAGTTTTCACAAAATTGCCCGTTCGTGACGAGGGCAATTTGGAAAACTTTGAAAATACGTACCAACACAATTTACGCTGTTTTGAGGCTGATATGGTGAACTGTAATACTAACAAGGCGACCCGAAGCAAAACAAAGAAATTAACTTTCAGTTTGGCGGCCATGAAGTTCTGTAATTCTATGCTTTGTGCAACACCAGTCATCCCCACTTCAACATTTTTCAGGCTGCGAATCAATACATTTTAGTCGGAAAAATCCGTTTGCTTAATTTCCACCAAAAGACTGCGCTTTGTTGCATGTTGTTTCTCTTTGATGTTAAGATGAAATAAGCGTGTTTGGATTAAACTCAGAAGCGATGCATTTCTCAAATTTTCAAACTCCGTTTGAAGCGGGAAACCAACTTAATGCAGGCGTACTCAGCCAATCAACATCAAGTAATCATGCCCTCTTGATTACCAAAAGTGCCCTCGTGATTAAGAAAAAATGCCCTCTATCTCAGCCAATCAGCACTCAGTAATTTTGCCCTGTATGTGATAAATAAATAAATAGATAAATAAATAAATAAATACTGTAAATTAAATGACTTACCTAAAATAAAGTGCTTCAAATCACACAGTCAGTTATCTGCAAATTGCTGAGACATGCAATTGCATTCAGAAGATGCAGGAGGTTACCTGTTATGGGCTAGCATCTGTGGATTACTCAGAGGACTTGTCTCATCACAAAATGCTGTGAAATCAAATATGTCAAGAACTGTTTGCGTCACCCTTAGTTCTGTTTGAAAATGATCTGATTGGGATTTACAGATTTTACAGTGTAGAGCTACATGTAATATTACTTGTGTTGTAGGGGTCAGTCCAGACCAGCGTGACAGAGACTCTGTTGATATATTACATGTACAACACTCAGGCAACTTAGTCTATAGTTCACACAGTCAGCTATCTAGGACAGATGTAGACAGAGAGAAACATTCAGATGAGATATTAAGCATTACCGAAGAAGGGATAGTTGAACAAGAAGTGAAGGAAAACAGTGAAAGGTTGCAGCGGAAGGCTTACCATATTGATAAAAGTCCAGTAGGCCCTTTGAAAGAGAGCTACACATCTTTGACAGGACAGACTCCACAGAACATACCAGTAGGCCATGGAATTGCAGAGGACAGTTCTGTTTATAAGGAGAAAGGAGAAAGAGATATAATGCATATTAATCATGGTATTGTAGAGGACAGTTCTGTTAACAAGAAGAAAGGAGATAGAGATACAATGCATATTAATCATGGTAATGAGACAGAGAAGGCAACATTTGCATTTTACTCTTTTAGACAGAGAGGCTAACATATGTGATATTGAGCATTACTGATTATCATTGTTATTATGATATCACTTTTATTTTCATGAATAATTTTTTTACAATATCTTGTTATGCACAGATGTAAATAATTAATTTGCTAAGCGGTCTCGGAAGTGCAATAAAAAGACCTCATCAACTGCATGTTAACAATTTTGTCTGGATACATGTAGAACCACTCTCCCATAACTGCAGCCATAATTAAATAGCCTGCGAACAAGCTCCCAGCGAGGTCAGAGAAAAAATTTGGCGAGCAAAGCGAGTGGGATGCGGGGGAGCCTGTAGACATTGTTGTCAATGTGCCATGGTTAACCATGTATCGTTCTGTCCCTTGGTGATTTGCCTGTTACATATCTGTTAAGGAGGTAATTAAACCAGTCAAAATTGATGGGTTTCCCGGCACTGATGGATTGGCTTTTTATAACAATGGCATATACAACACGCAACACAGTCCACAGAGCTGTATTTAAATCCTGTGGTACTAGAATGATCAAAGGAGAAGGAAACCTATACATCGAGCTCCAGAAACATAAGCTCGGTGAGATAGCTGCAAGAAACGTTAGAATTTCTCTAGACAAGCGTGTAGCTTTCTCATAGTAAAGCTGCGGTGTCTCCGAAGAAAAACATACTAGGGCAAATATGATACCCGTTACAAGAATCTATCTACTGTACTTGCAAACAGTTCTAATTATAGCCGGGCTGGGCGTCACAATTTAGAACGCAAGTAAGCAACACTTTCACAGTAAACATCATATTCTGTCCCTCAAAAGCAAATACTTGGAGTCTTAAAAGCATACATTGTGTATCTTGCAATAGAAAATGAGCCAAACAATACACTAACACATGGCAAATTTATGTGCAGATAACAACGGAAATCATGCAGACCTATGGCCTCTTAAATTTTGCCATAGCACTATCTATGAGCTCTAATTTCTCCTTATAACACAATAGCGATGTTTCTCGTTACGTCACCTATTGTCATTAATGTGCCAACCAGAGGTTTATTGGCTGTTGAAACAATGCATGCTATTGTTTAGTGGCTGGCAAATTTGAATATCAAAAGAAATATGACGTCAATGTTTGTAAACAAGAAACATTGCTATACGGAGTGCCCTTCATAAACAAGAGTGAAGCGACAAAGAGGTTGAGAGACCGAAAAGAAAATGGCAACTTTACTAATGTCACGAACTGTAGGAGTTGTGTAGGCCTGTCAACCCCATTGTAGCCATTGTTGACGGTCTCGGCAAGAATTATGCTAATTCACAAGCAGTTGTCAAGATCTGTCAATTACTCATCTCAGAGCTGTCAACAGTCATCGATTCAACCAATCAGATCTTGATACCAGGAGCTGGTATCATTGAACGGCGGCATCAATGGAATGTCTACAGGCTCCCCTGCGCACTCCCTACTCACCAGACCACTCTTGGCTCGTCCCGCTCGTCCTAGACTACACTCGGCTACACTCGGCTATCTTCTAAAATCCAACCGGGAGCCTGTTTGCAGGCTATAATTAACACCTCAGGGGTCAACTAAGATATTGAAGGAAGATTAGTAGTTAGGTTACCTGGGTAAGATATACATGTAGCAATTTATAAACAATATTATCACTAGTGAAACTCAATTGTAACCGTCATTGGTGAGAATCTAGCAAGATGGAATCTGGAAAAAAAGGTAAAAAAGCTATCATAGTAAGGTTATTTGCTATAATTGAACAAAACCCTCATTGTTTTCTGACTTGACATAACAAGTTTACATTGTCTGATTTAATTATTTTGTTGCCAGAACCTGTCAAAAAGCCACAGCCACTTCCAGTTCCCAGGGAACCTCAGCCAGGTCCATCAACTGCACCAGATACTCCTATTGGAACTGCACCAGATACTCCTATTGAAACTGCACCAGATATTCCTATTGGAACTGCACCAGATACTCCTATTGGAATTAAAACAGTGAGTTGTCCTAGTCTGTAGTAGCAAATCCTTTTGGTTTGTTATTTAAAAATATGAGTACTCTCCTGTAGTCTTCAAGCCACCATGTAGTTTATACAGCATCTTTTTTAAGTTCTGTGACTTGGGTACCTGTTTTGCAACTACATGTACTAAGGTAACCTTATTCTTGTTGTTAAATTGTTTCTGGTTTTGGCTCATAATTGCTATCAAATCTCTGGCCTTCCTTTTGTCGTATCAAAAAAGTCCATTGCCATGTATGTAAATAGGCTTAAGTATTTGTAAGTCTTTGAGCTACGTGTATGTATCTGCACTTTATACCCAAGGCAATTGTAACAACAATATTATGATATATCCTTGCAAAGATCATAATCCTGGCTCTCATTACTAATTTTAATGGTCATTGTGTCAGTTGTCTGGTTAATTCAGAAGCAACACAACTGATTCTATTGTATGTTATCAGATCCAGGAGGCAGCCCTTGGTTCTCATGTAAACAGTATACCTGTACATCATTTGTGTGGGAGCTACACAGCAAGAGAAGGGTATTGTGAAGTGGTTGTTCTAGCTCATGGAGCACTAGGAATGCCATTTAAATCAGATGGAAGACCTCCTCAACCATACATCGTAGGGTAAGTATGTAGTAATTAAAAAATAACGGTGAATTTCTTCAGAGGAGACTGGCTTGCACTGATTAGGGATTATTAGTGATCAAATGGATTTCAGGAGGAGCTGTGGTGGCCTCATGGTATTGCAGATCGCGCAGTCTGGGTTTGAGCTCTGGTTGGTGACTCTGTGCTCTGTTCTTGGGCAAGACACTTTCCTCTTACAGTGCCTCCCTCTACCCAGGTATATAAATGGTACCGTTAAACTTAATGCTGGGTGGTAACCCTGCGATAGACTAATAATCCATTCAGGGGGGAGTTGAAACACTCCTAACTGCTTTATGCTACGGAAACCGGGCTAAGCTCCTGCCTGATGGTCCGCTTGGCTTGTATGTAGTTTTGACACTTTTGTTCATAGACATGAGTACACAGGATCAACATTCCTGACCTGCAGGTGTGAGGCTCACACCCAATGCATGAAACTCGTGATTAACTTAATTTAGTGCATTCAAATGGTGTCTACCGGTAGTAAGAGTGATTGATGAAGACCAATTCTAGAGAACTCTTCCATTGGCACTGTGGATAAAAGGGAGGGGTTGCTTAATAAATACCAGGAGGTATTATTTACAACACATAAAAGTTGCAGGTGCTCGTCTTTAGACAAACCAGGGCCACACTATCGACCCAAACTCTCATCAGAACATACGGTAATCAGGTGACATTCTTTTTGGATTAATTATGCTTAAAAATAAACACATCTTTACTTAGCAATGGCATGTACAATGTAGCAGTACAGCGCTGTTATTAAGGAACATTCAGTAACACCTGTTACAGCTGAGTATGCTTGATTTTCCCATGATTCTATGGGTGAAATTGCCTGTTGATGAAAGAATTCACCCCTAAAGTAACACATTTACTGCAGGTGTGGAGAACAAGGGTACAGGTGACTCAGAACTTAATGACAGCCCTGGCAGGGGACCTTGGAAGTATATAGAGACCTAAATTGCACATTACCTGATTTGCAGGAAGTCTGGAAAAGCTGAAGCTCAGATGCAAATGGGACAGTCTGTTACCCATGCTGCTATTCAGCCAACACATTCACCATCTTGGGAGGAGCTGCTTTTGATTGAGGTCAAGGAGGAAGAATCTAAAGATGAAGGTTTGTCACCTGAGTAGCACAATGGTATTTGGTATTATGGTATTTTTCTTCAATATGTTCTGACTGAAATTGGAATTACTGGACAACTGTAGACATTGTACCACATCTTTAGAGCAAAACTGTGACACTTATTTTAGAGAGTACATCTAATAGACTAGTGTCTTAAAGCTTAGAAGGGTGACAACCTAAATGCAAACTGACAAAAACAACCGCTTCACAATAATGAATAATTTAATGACATGGCAAATGAATATTTATGTTCAAAATAAAAGCAGTTTTTGTAGTCTGTTCAAGGACATTCACACTAATTGCTTCTGCGTATCTTACTGTGAACACAAATTCACATGCCACATCATGCATCAGTGCATACACTACGTGTAAGTAATAAAAATTAATGAACAATGTTAGGGCCAATGGCTATTTCTGTGAATAGCTTCGCCTGGATTTTAACCATCTTGGATTTTTGGTGACCCCTATTTTTCTTTTGATGGAACATTTTCTCTACCAAACAAACATCCTGAAATTTATTTTTTTTACCTTCTTGGACAGTCGTGATCCTGTTGGTAGCAGACCACCCAAGTAAAGAATTACTTACAGAGTATACAGTGCCACTTGGTTATTTGAAGCCCTTTCACCAATATCATTTAGAGTTGGTTCAGGTACTCAGCATTATGGGCCATTTTAGTGCCTTTTCCTAATTTCTTGATGGCATTGTTAGTAGTGCAGCATCATGAGGCCATAGTTATGATGAGGCTTAGAGTTTTAAGCTTCGACCATTGTTTTTGTATTATCTCCATGGGCATTTTCACAGTGCCTTCTCCACTCAGCTAGCTATTCATATGGGGTTTTGGACCAAGTGTGAGGTTAAGATGGCTGAAGCTTAGCTTTTGAATCTCTTTATGGTGACCAATTCACATTATCAACCCACTTGATAAAACCAAATTAAGATGGCTGGAGTTAGGCCAAATTGTCTTAAGTTTTTAAGTGATTATGGCCTGAGATGTAGTCAAGGCCCATAAACATGCAAAAATGTGGGACCAATATCCAAACAAGCTAGCGGCATGGATTTATTATATGAAACAAAGAACATCGCATTGTCTTGTGGGAAAAGACATGCAAACATGCATAGGCAACCAAGTACCATCTTGCTTTTTCTGGTAGCTTCTCACAATGCAATCTTGGGCCAGCCTGCAGAGGTGGCCATATGAACTGTCTGGGTACTGCTAAATTGTTGGGGCAACCTGACAAGATGGTGGAGGTTGGCCTGTGATGGACTAACATCCCTATTTATCCCAGCCAAAGGAAAGAAACCTTAGAAATTATAGAAAAACACCCCCCCCCCCCTCCCACCAACCCCCTGTAACATACAGCGCTGATTACTTGTAAAGTGGAACCAGGCCTTCTGGTAATTCTGTTCATACGGCCACCTCATTATTATGGCCCCTTTTTTGTGGTTTTAGCAAAAGCTCAGTCAGTTTATTTAATTTATCATTTATGGAACCCATTTTTACAGAAACAATATGGCCACCTTGTTATTTTGGCCAGATTTTTTGGCCCATTAGGGACTAAATTAGTGGAGTTCTGCTGTAAGTGCAATGCCTTGCTAATTACTGGGTACTCTTAGTTTGCAAATCTACTTTGAATTATTTTTATCCTAAGCATCTGCTGCCAAATTAAGATGCAATGTTTTGACTCTTTGATTGTATACTGGTACTTTTGCAATCTGTGGGATGCTTGTATACACCAACTGCATATTGGTACCAAATTTGAATAACATGTCAAAAATCTAAGCCTTGTATCGATGGGGGGAATCCTTTGTCTGGTAAAGGCTAAGGTTTTTGTACACAATGCCATTCTCATCTGGCTGCATTTATGTATTTGGTGTATGATTTATTCAGAATAGTATTTACATGTATGTAGCAAGTTTGGTGTGATAATTTGGAGTTATTTCTGTATTTGGCAGCCCAACCCAGAGCTCAGTAGTGACATCAGACTGTACATCACTTTGATGAAGAAGTTGGACAAGTTGCCACTTTCCTCAGTTGGCTCAAAGATGTATGGCTTGGAGGTATTCTCTCCCTCTGTTACATTAGATAAATAGTTTGTTAACTAAATGGCTTGAAGGGGCTGCAAATGGTAAACTCAAGACATTTGTCAGTTATGCACAACTTTTATTTTTCCTGGACTTCAAGACTTCCTGGAAGCCTTTTGAAAGAAACAAAAAAACCTTGAGGTGACAAGACCCAAAATTTGACCAATCATTTTTGGCACCTGTGCTTGCACATTAAGTCAGATAACTTTAACACTGTCTTGCTCTGCGAGATTGTAGCCTATATAATTTCAGGATACCTTAATATACAGAAACCACTTAATTTAATTCCTGCAATGTATTCAAAAATACAATCTGAACCAATCCTTTACATGATTGTGTCTTTACCAGTTTTCCTTAAAATAAATCAAAATCATCTTGTATTACTAGCCATCATTCAACCGTCTTGTTTCTAATGGAATGGTGAAATGTCATATGCTGTTTTGTCATTATGCTAGGTTTTGCTTCGTGGCCTGGATGCTCCAGTCAGTAGCCAAATGGGTCCACTAGTTGCCACTGGAAGAATAGTATCCAACTGGACAGAATACAAGTAACTAGATAATAAAAAAGCAATTATTAAATTATAGTTTCCTTAACATAAAATTTTC
Organism: Platygyra sinensis; assembly: GCA_019787425.1. Classification (NCBI taxonomy): domain Eukaryota; kingdom Metazoa; phylum Cnidaria; class Anthozoa; order Scleractinia; family Merulinidae; genus Platygyra; species Platygyra sinensis. Next base: position 16,036 of record JAHPZR010000227.1, on the reverse strand, counting down.
TGAAACTGTCTAGAGAATTCATTAGAAATAAAATAGAAATAAAAAACTATAGAAAAAACTATATAGAAAAACTATTAAGATAAATTGAAAATGATAGGCTCGGAAATGTTTTTAGTATAGGACTGAGATAGTTTTCCTTCAGGATCAAGTAAACTAACGTAATGTCATGTATTTTATTAGAAATTTGTGTCTTTTCATGACTATTATTTGGCAAAAAACTAGCAAATTTGCAGCCAAATTTATTTTAATTTGCTTTTTGGTAAAAGCTATTATACCAGTTTTACAAACAACAATTTGCATTAAAAATTGAAGCATAGCCAGGTTGTAGACTGACAGCCAAAAGCTCATTCTACTTCTTAAATTTTTTAGCCAGCGAACGTTTTGATCTTTTGAACAATTTGCATTGTTGGAAAATTGACTTTAAATGTGCAAGGGAAAACAGTGACTCATGGCTTCGACATTTTGGATAAAATTTAGCTCAGTCTGTTTTTGCCTACTTTCATAGAAATGTTTTAACTAAACAATTTGTAACAATATTTTAAAATTGTTAATAAAGTTTCTTGTTAGCATGGGTAGTAATATTACCTTTGAATCACTAACTGAACAGTTATTTAGCCTCTTATAATTATTTTAATTTGTTTTGTTATTATTACCAGAGAAACCATGCTTTCTGCTCAGCCAAGATCAGCTGGGGTAACAGTAACTACCATTCACTTTCCGTCACCACATCCAACTTCATTTGCTGTAGCAGGGGCGACACATGTGTATGGAGCTCCTCAGGTGACCACAGCTGGGAATCCTCAAGAACAGCCTCAGTGGAATCAGACTATGTTCTTTCTTGGTGATGAGTCCAGTCTGTTTACTGCCACATCAGCTTTGGTTGTGGAATGTTATCCAGCGTCACTAGGTGAGAAGACAGTACTGGTAAAATGGAAGATGATAGTCACTTGTCAAACAACTGAAATTGAACCTCAATCCACAAAACTTAAAAATCTTTAAGAACATCTTTGGGTCTTTTGAGTTTTAATTTGAGTCAAGAAAATAAGAAACAAAAAGCGTAATTATCTATTGTTTGTTCCAACTGTTTCTCTTGTTAATTGCTATTTTTATGTACTTGAGTGCCTTGAAACTGGAAACACAACACTTGAGCCAGGGAAAGTATTGAAGATTGAGGATCCAGTTTCATGTGGAGACTTTCAAGATAACATATGACTGTTACTGTAATCAACAATAATAAAATTAAATTGTTAGACAAGGTTGAGCATGGTGGGAATTCTCATAATACAGAAACTGTAGTTTAATTATCACTAGCAGCACTATACTAGTTTACTTTACCTCTACCTACTAACACAAGTAGTTTTCTTTGAACCCTAGCTATGACTAGAGATTGCTGGCAACTCTCAAGCCCTGTTGGTTACTCTTATCAAACAATGGATCAATTACTACTCTCAAGCTTAAAGTGGGATAGTGAGAGATTGGGTCTCAGGGTGGACAATCTACCTATTGAGGTAAGCCATAATAATTGTCATAATTAGGGAAATGCTGAAAACTGTTGTCAGTGTTGTTTCCAGAGTGGTAAAAGCCTTATTTAAAGGATACCTTTAATGTCAGACCAGTAGGTAAATCGGGTGGGAATCTTTTGGGAAACCCACCTCTAAACTGGGGGAGCAGGGATGGCGCAGTCATGGTGGTTAGAGCACTTGCCTCCCACCGCTGTAGCCCGGGTTCGATTCCCGGACCCGGCGTCACATTTTGTCCAATTACATGTGATGTTGTAAGGTGACCAAGGTAGTAAATAGAACTAACTGCTAACCCCTAAGAAGTCAGCAACACTAATCAAGATTGCAACACTTCATTTGTTAAGAATCTAATACCTCAGAAGCTGTGCAACCATTGAAGTCAGATGACATTTTATGCTTACAAGCACAGTCTGATATCATGACATTACAACTACATACAGCTAGAAATTATTGTTGAGGAACAAATGACATCGTAGTCCCACAAACCTTGAGCAGTATTTTATCTGCATGACATTTTGGTGGTATATGGATATGATGGGATGATGTAATACCTGTTTGTGTTTCAGAACTCCAATCTAAGAACAGCTGTAGGCACTGGTCCCACTGTTGGGATGGTGCTCAGACTTGTCACCAATGAGGTATGTAAAGCACGTGCTCTATCTTTACTTAGGTGTCGTATTTGTTGGAAATTCCAGATAGTAATTTTGGTGAAGTGTTAAGAGCACTTCTTGTCATTAGTATCAATGTCGTTTTCTAGGTTAGGATTAAAACATAAACTAAAATCCTTCTATTAGCGCATGGTTAGTGTGTTGATTTGAGGTCAGGCTTGGTCCATGTCCTATTCAGACCTGTGTTCTTGCATCATGTTCACCAGTGGAACTGCCAGATGTAAAGCTTCTCTGCTCCCTGGGCTTGGTCAGTAAAAGTAGTCACATTTACTATCAAATTATCATTGCTTTAAGGTGCTTTAGTTTAAATCTCATTGTTTTTTGTTACCGTTTACCATTGCAGTATTTGCAGCCTGATAGGTTATTTAGGGCAACCCAGACTCTCTTCAATTTATTTCGAGTTTTAGTTCAACTCATGTAGTTATTGTTGAGCGCAAATAAAGTTGTTTTTGCTGTTTTTACAGAGACCTGACCAGCTGTTATCTGCTGCCCATTTGTCATCATTACCTGTATTTAGAGCAGCACCTCAGACATCGCAGCTTGGACAGCCCTTATCTACTCAGAGGCCGGAGCCAGCAGAACAGGTAAGATTTCTGTGCACAGAAATTAACCAGGGTACCTATGCTTGTTCTAGCTACTTACAGATGTTACATTGGTGTTATACAAGTGGTAAAATTGTCTTCTTTAGACTTTATGCCTCTGTAATAGTTTCTTGAAACTTGTCTTCAGGTACCCTATGGTCTTCCACCAATGAATGCTGTTAAGACTATTCTGCCGCAGTTTCACTCTTTGTACAATGCACCAAATACAGAGCCCGTCAAGGAATATGTTCCTCTTACGAATGTGTTTTCCCCACCAGAAAGAGGGTGAGTGTTGGATCATCACTGCCTGCTATTGAAGTACATGTCGCTGATCAGTAGGCCTGATGGTTGGCTAAAAGACAAATTGCTGTAATAAAGTTGTTTATTGATTGACTGACAGACTAACTGATTGATTGATTGATTAATTGATTGATTGGTTGGTTTGTTAATTAAGTGATGGATGCATGGATTGATTGGTTGATTGCTTGATTAATTGGTTAATTGATTGATGGATGCATGAATGCATGAATTGATTGATTGATCGATCGATCGATCGATCGATCGATCGATTGATTGATTGATTGAGTGGTTGGTTGGTTGATTGATTGATTGAGTGGTTGATTGATTGATTGATTGAGTGGTTGATTGATTGATTGATTGATTGAGTGGTTGATTGGTTGATTGATTGGTTAGTTCATTAGTTGGTTGATTGATTGAATAGTTCTTGTTTATGGTGTAAATGGCAATTGTAAGCTAAAAATATCTGGCAAGTGCAGAAATGATGTTTCAAGAGGTCGAAAGACAAGCTGGCCAAGAGTCCAGGCATCCCTGTTGTCTTTTTTTTCCTGAGCTATGTAATCCAGGTGGCTCTGGGAAAGCCTTAAGCCTAGATGACACTAGCTGGTGGTATGCAGCAAGAAACATACATTTGTGTCGCCTTGGGAATGATTTTATGCTCATGCACATAATCAAAACAAACTTACCCCCTTAGGGTCACATCTTGTATGTTACGAAATTTGTTTGCAGTTGCAGAAATAATTTGGTTTTGTTACTCAGTTATAATAACTACCAAGAGAGATGTGTGTTCCAAAAACAAATACTGATAATTGACTTGCTCTGTTGCTGTCTCATTTAGAAACATTGATGCCAGCAGCACAGGTCAAATTCCACCAGAGGTGAGCACTATGCTTATGCATGTATTATAAGCTTTTGTAAAAAAAAAAAATGAAATGCTTTAAAACTGACTTTCAACAGATTCACGACGTATTGTGACATCTGATTTCCTGCGTGTGGCTTAGAAATGTGTGAAGATTCATACACTGCAGTAGACTACTCAGTAGTCTTTTTGAATTCTGTAGTGTAGCAGCTCTCGTAAGCTTGTAATTCTATTTGTCCTAATTGCAGCAGCTGTTGTTGTTTTGTGGCTAGGTGGCATTGTTTCTGTTGTTTGTTCTATGGTATTCTCAGAGGGTAGCAAGCCAATCATGCGAGACCTTACGAGAGCTGCTACATCGCCCCTTGAATTACGAGTATTTTATTTCCAGGTTAGGGGTACGCTTGACATCAGAAGCCTTGCTGTTATGGATAACCAAATGAAGGTAAATGGAATGTGAATTTTCCTGGCAGGTCGATAAGGCATGTCTTGCTAATTTTGAATACTAAAACAATAAAGGAAATAATTATGTTTTGCCTAGATTTGCCACCTCACAATGGTTATTAACGATAAAAGAAATTTCCTTTAGTCATTAACATAAGAGGAAGTGTCAAAAACTAATAGTTTACTTTTAACTTGTTGCGAGGCTTGCGTAACTTTTGTTCACTAGAGTGTTTCCAATTCTACTATGTCATTTTCAGTAACCCTGGATAATCGTTTGATTTCAAACTAATGACTTGTATAACTTGACCTTCAACTCTTCCATGTCTTTCTGTCATGAACCAAGCTTAGTGCACTAAGCTTTTGATTTGATTTACAGGAAGTGGATCGCTATAGAACTGCTATGAGAAAGATGGCAACGGATCTCCTTCATGTGCGAGAAGATTGCAAGCGACTGGAGGTAAAGTGTTGGAATTCGTCAAGTAATACAGATCATCAAGATAAAACCAATTCCTCATTTGTACCCAGAGATAGAGACAGTGAGTGAAGCCAGGGGTATGGTGTCTGCTTCTCCAAAACATCCCAATACTTTTGGTTGCAAATTCGTTGTTGAAGATAATTAAGGAAGATTTCTTTATTGCTTCCTTTGGCAGAGTAGGCTTAAGTTTCCTTGTACTCTTTAAGTGTTTTCTGTTATTGTTATTTGGCTGTCCTTTCTAAAACTACTTAGGTGTACTTAACACCTTCATCACTCATCCGTATTTAGACTTTCTGAAAAGTCCTTCATCTTGTCTACCTTGAAATTCATGAGGTCGACTTGTGGCAAGTCTAATCCGTATTGTTAAGTTTGTTAATACACCGTGGAATAATGTATTGATTCTCTCAGGATGCTAATAGCAGGCTAAGAAGAGAACTGGGCCAACATGACGAGATATCCAGACTGATGGTCAGTTCAAAAGACTTGGATAATGTAACCCACACTGAACTGGTGCAGAAGTTTGGTGAGATAATCCTCATGCAGTCCAATTAACAACAATAGTGTGACTGTTTGATAAGTGTTTTTTTTTTGTGGTCCGTTTTCTGTAATTGAGCACTTAAATTGAGATTATTGCATTACCGGTATATGTGTTTCACGTGCAACTGAAATATAAAGAGAAAGAAAATTGAAAAAGGCTTGATAAACGTTTGATTGTGACTTTAATTCACATTATGAGACCATCGTTTTCTATATATTATATGCATTTCAAGACTAGTGCAACTCATAAATTCGTGTGGAATGGGTTCTTAATTTCGCGTTGTTGTGGTATCAAAAAAATCTGTTGTTGGCAACGACGCAATTGTACGACTTCCTTTGGCCATATTTGGGAACTTTTAGTCTCTGAAGAGAATGATTCTGCAAGTCGTAGTGTGACTGTTTATTTCCTGTAATTTACAGTACTGTTAAAAAAGAAGCTAGCAGACGAATCATCAAAGAAACAAGAACTGCAGGCAAGACTTCAACGTCTACAGAACGACCTCATCAAGGTGACTTAAACTTGCCTGTCGACATTTTATGTTTGTTTAACTGAAGCAGTTTCTCTGTAAATACTGTATACCAGACTGCTATATGTTGACAAGAATTCACATTGACCAGATTTGCTTATCATTAGAAAAATGAGATGGAAAAGGAGTTTTTGAAGTTACAAGAAGCTCACGAAGGCCAACAAGCGCTTTTACAAAAGTTACAGGTTTGTAGCATGTCTTTAAAGTAAATCAACAGTAGACCAGTTTCGACAGATTATAGGAAATAAGCCTGTTTGAAAAACTATTAGGGAATGAATTGATCTGCTTCCAACCAATCAGAAGGGACTATTTACGGTAGCAGTATTAGTAATATACTAACATGATGCGGAGGTTTAGGGGATTAAAACAAAAGAAATGACATTAGCACGAGAACGTAGTTTCTTTTGCTCTAGTCCTCTATTAATTTCAGTTGAACCTCGCAATTTCAAATTCTTATGGGTACTGAAAACTAGTTCAAGATAGCGAGGGTTCGAGAAATGAAAGTCGAGAGAGAGCGAGGTTCAACTTCATCGAAATTGGCATATATTGTTTAATCTTTTGCACTGTATACAGCATTTCTATGCAACGTGGCACGTAAAGGTCGATACCGAAATGCATGTTTACTCCGCAGAATCGGAAAATTTTTCATGTGATTTTATTTTGTTGTTTGCGTAGGGGAAACTACAGAAGGCAACGACAATTCAAGATACTTGCAAGAAACAAGAAAAGGTAACGCGTCATTGCAAGCATTTCAGGGGATGCTGGTGTGACGTACAGCACTTTTTCTGAGTGGTTGAGTGAAAACCTGATGCTCTTTCAGTCTTTGTAAAACTTACTTGCCTATCCTACTGAAATCTCTTCGTCCCCTGTGGGGCATAAGGTAACAATGGGCCCTCGCCATTTATCCGTATTTTGTGCAGTGTGTTGTTCCTCGTCTTATGTGAGTTTTACCTGACTGGGCTTAGCCGTGAAAGTTCGGCGACTAGTCACTTTTTTGGCCGACCAAGTTTCCATTTGCCAGGTGGTGTCCATCGCAGGACAACCTGAGGGATACAACCTCGATCCATTCTAAGTACATGTCTCATTCATCGGATTCGTGCATTTCAATCAGTCATTTTACCGTACCAATTTGGAATGAGCCAATTAGAAGCCTTAATTTATGTTGCGATTTCCTGCGGTATGTATCAAGTCACTGTGACGCGGCACTGCTCGCCGAAACATGTCAAGTAAAGTTGATTGTTTCTTGTGACAGGTTATCGTGCAACTTGAGCAGCTTTTGGCCAAACAAGGAAAAGGACAGTACAATGGAGGTGAGTTAGGAAATCTTCAAAATGATAAAAGTCAACCACAGCTGAACCACATTCGGATAGGACCATGTTGGAATAATGCCGGGAAGACAACAGACGCTTTGGTATTAAGCGCATCAGTCTCACAGAAAGTGTACAGGCCTTCATCACGCCCAATGCGACATAAATCACGTTTTTTGAACTGGGTAGAACATTTGCCTATTAGCCAAATGTGGAAACAGAACAAGGGACTCACTTGTGTAGGGCTGGTATCAAGTCTAGGCCAGGTTACCACTCCATGCGAGACGCGGTAGCTTAGATTGTTCAACTGATGTACGAAGCGTGCTTGCTTGCACTGTTTTGAACTACATTAAGGTCGTTCCAGCGTTGATTCGCTTACTCTTGCCGGCCCTTACACGTGAGTTGGAAGGGTACTTCTCCACTTGGGAGGGATGGGAGTCGATCGCAGGTTTCTTTTGGCAGCAGTGGTCAGCCGGTTACTTCAACAATTTATTGGGACCGATTTATACTTCTTTCTTGGCTTTAACACGAATCAAGGATCCTGGACAAATTTAACGTTTGACCTGTGAATGACGAAAAGTACTTACCAAAGACGGCATCCACACATCATTAGAACTATTCCTTTGCTTAGTAATAACTGAAAACTCCAATGGCCAATCTTGTTTCGCATTTGCTTCATCTATCCTCAACTCTAGGACAACTGCATAAGAAACAGGCGTCGATTTGTTAAGGACATGCTGTGATCATTGGTCACTCTAAGAAATCTCTTTTGTTCCTGTGTTAGTCTCTGTAGAGGGTAGTGAAACATACAGGACTCTTAGTGAGGAGAACATGAAGTTGCAAGCAGAAATATTGCAATACAAGGTAATAATGGTCTTTCATCTGCTTACAGTTCTGTAACCAACTCACTAACACAAACTAAATGCAGATATATGTTTTAAAATCTTCCTTTAAAGGTAAAGACGTAAATCAAGAACTCTTATTTGAAGCCCGTAATTCAGCTTGAAGTGCGAAAACTGTAACTACTAACATCAGTTGTTTTGAAGCTCAACTTAGCAGGCTTCTGTAGCTGATTTCCTTTATACGTCACTTGATGTTTTAAAAATGGATTTTTTTGAAGACAGCTCTACTACCTTGATGGTGAAGTTTTGTGTCCGGAGGCTGTTCTTTATTAAAAAACTCGTTGATGTTTATTACCTCATCAGGAGCAACTGAGACAGTCTGAAGCAAAGCAGAACAAACCAAGGTATACATGCTGTCCCTGATTCTAGCACTGAATATCTCTTGTGTTTTTTTTAATGCGAATAAACGAATGAAATATATGGTTTGGACAATGCAAGAACACTTTCTGTGACAAATTGGTTATATTTCTTGACTTTACTTGTTCTGTAGGAGTGAGTGGCTAACAGCTCGATGTTTAACTTTGGTTTTCTTGCAGATCCCCCGGTCAACACGTGACGAGTGTAAGTAAAAGTTCGTCAGTGTCAACTACACTCCATTTACAACAAACACCAATAGTCAAAATGAACCCAGGTTTATTTGCAACAAACATTGGTTGAATAGTTTGTTAAGAAAACATGTTCTTGGAGTAAATACCGTCTAGATGAATACTTTGTTTACTATGATCTGTGTTAATTTCGGTGAGTGGAGTCTTGAGAGAGACTCTTGCCTCATCATTAACTGTGTGTAATGATTGATTAACGTCCGTCGTGACTCGTTTGAAGACCGGGGTAAAGTACAGGAAACGGGTTTGTGTCTGGAAAAGACTGGAATTTTGTCGAAGCAATAGCGAGACTTTGTTACAGCTTGTGTCAGTTGTCTAAATTACTCTCGTTTCATTTCGCTCGTTACACGGTTTAAAGGAAATAGGCAAACGAGATACAGTTCGTTTAAGAAAATGTGTGAAAATGACTGAAAATCTTCTGAAGAGTGAGAGACTTGCTCACCAGGAAGTCATTTGTAAGCGGATATTTTCTTGTTTAGAGAACTTCGCTGTTTGCGCCATGTTAGTGTACAGTATGTGTGGGCCTTCATGGGGGATTAATATCTTCTGTAACTTACGCGGCAGCACTTGCTTACCAATAACTCTCAGTGCCTCATATGTTCCTTCAAACTGTCAAACAATCTTTACTAATTTGTATTAACTTTGCTTAAAGTTGTGATTGACTTCGTCGCTCGCTGCTTATCAACTATTGAGTTGTGGAATTGCACTTCTAAAACTTGTCCGTCCAATGATTTTTATTTGTGTCTTATCAGAATGGACCAATGTCTGACTTGGAGCGACTCGAGCTATTCGAAAAACTGGAGAAAGCAGAAGGACGAATTCTTGCACTTGAAAAACAGGTACAGTAAAGTGTATAATTATCGTAAAACAGATGCAGCAACGGTTGTGGAGTGGCTTTAACTAGCTGCAGAATATATAACATTACTCGTAGTGTAAGTCCTTAATTGCTATCGCATTCGTGCTTGCAAGGGACATCTTATACTTAGTGCAGCTCTCACACAATGCACGTTTTGTGACTTGTCAATTTTTTTAGCTCTATATTCTGCTCCCTCTAGTCTTCTTCGCAACACGTAACGGTAAATGCCTCTCACCGGGCCTTTTTTTATTGCGACTCAAATAACGGCTGTGAAGCACACCAGCTTCCCGCTCGTTTGAGTCCTTTTCTCTAGAGGGACAATGCAGTCAGATTACACATCTCCTCCCGCCTCATGGTTAGTGCATTTGACTCCGGATCAAGTGGTCCTAGGTTCTTGTTGTTGCATTCTGTTCTTGAGCAAGACTATTTACTCTCACAGTGCCTCTCTCCACCCTGGTACTGGGGGTAACCCTGCGATAGACTAGCAACCCATCCAGGGAGGGGTAGAAATACTTCTAGTCACTTTATGCTACTGAAACCGGGATAAGCTCCGGTCTGATGGGCGACTTGGCTGGTATGTAGACCTTTACGTTACAGATCCTCGATTTTTACCCGTCCCATCGAATTATGACGCTACATTGCGGACCTCGAACTTGCTTAACATACTGAGAGTAATACTTTGTTTAGTTGGCAGATAACGTGAGAAAATGGGCGAAAGATAAAGCCGAATTACAGGTACTTTTTTCCTATTTTTCTGTGCAGAGAAAGAATCGTTCCTTGCTAGACGATTTGTTTCACTTGTGGTCACTTCACTCGCTTACTTTCTGTGGATTGGAAAAATAAACTAATAACTCTGAATAGAGATCATTCTTCAAGACTGAATTTAAGAATTAGAGGAATACATCACAGATAAGATCGAAGTGTTTTCTTTTTCAGATGAAATTGAATGAAAGTGTCGTGGCTCAGAAAACAGGATACAAGAATTCGTCCAGCTCTATACACATTCTGGACTGGGTTTGTATTCATTCCTAGACTGAATTAAATCCCCTTAGAAGATCCGTCTCTCCTTCTCCCACCTGAATTTAAGACCCACAAACCTCTATTAACGCAATTTTCCTTTAGAAAAACAGTTTTTGAGCGGTTGTTAACCCAAGTCCATATTCTGAAGTTTATACTGTTTTATATTCTGAACACCTGTCATGGGTTCCTGCCATAATTCACAAAATAACCCACTTTCAAAGTGAACACCAATCAATAGTTAAAGACGGAGCCTAATGAAGGTTTTGAAGAGTTCATTACCAGGTTTAATAATTTTTAAAAAGGCAATTTTGAAAAAATCAGTTGTTTCGGTTTTTCGTGAAATTGTCTAAGTTTTTATATTGATGCTTTTCATCCAAGTAATACCACAGAATGTCTATGGAGAGCTTTGAGTCGAATTATTAATGCTGATAGGAGGAGTTAGAT
>JAHPZR010000226.1:32500-59010 GCA_019787425.1 Platygyra sinensis | reverse complement strand
AAACAATAGCCTATTGTCTTTCTCGGCTCCTGATTGGTTACGGCCCCTATGAACGTGGTATAGTAGTGTTGTAATTCAAAACGTTTCTGCTAGGATCGACCGGTATTTGCGGAGGTCACGGGTTCGAATCCCGTTGAAGCCCAGATTATTTCAGGCGTCTTCTTTCCAATTGCTTTAATTGGAAAATTTAATTTACTGCGATGATCGTTCGGCTTCACTTTGATCTACAACCGTAGTTCAAATGTGAATCATTTTAGATATACATCACAAGTTTTTTACAAAATGTTGGGTAAATTTGGTTCGTCTGTGATTTGACCTCAAAAGGTAAAGAAATTGCTAGTTTTAGCAGCCTTACTAGCAAGCAAGCATATTGTGTTATCGATATTCTTGCAATTTGATTGGTAGTTATTTGTGGTCTTTTACAATAGGAGGATAGATCCATAGCGCTGACATCATTAACAACTTTTCTGTTGCTTCATTATATAACAATAAATTCAATGTTGCCTTGCGTCTGTTCGGTAATAGATCACGGATGACGTAAAGATGGGACAAGAACATCAAAGACACACTCGCCTGACGGCTCGGGCTTCACTTTGGTTTGGCCTTACCACAAATTTGACGCCATCTGTATTCTACATTACGGACGAGAGGAACGGCACTGCGGAATCTATGCTTTATGTGTCACTGTAAAAAAGGAGTCTTTGAAAGACGGCAAATGATCAATTCCTGGCAGAAACGTTTTGAATTAGAACCGAAAGTAACTTATCTTGTATTGGAAACGGGGTATGTGCCAAAGTATTTCAGAAATAAAGTCAATTAATTGTGTGGCATCCCACCAAAATGTTTAAAGTAACAGAACTGTGGAAACACTGTAGCTTGTGTTAAATTAACTGTCCTCTTTGTCTGAACAACAGATGCAAGACATGTGGCTGTTAAAAGGTACGTCAAGTTCTAAAGAGAACTAAAGAAAACAAACGAAATGCCACGCACGTCCTCTTTTAGCTTCCTATGCAACAAGTGTTTTGGGGAAACCTCGTTATATCTCGGGAGTTGAGGACGTGATAGTGACTAAACATAAAAGGCGCTAAATAGCTGTGATGGCCGTTGAGTTTGCGGTGAAATATTCTTTCGTAGAAATGCATACAAACGAGCTGAAAGGATCCGGAAATGCAACCTTGGTTCAAGGCCTGGGGAACGAGGCTGCCGGCAATGCAAAGCAGAATTGACCCTGTCGCCTCGTTTCCACGTAAAACCGCTGATGACCGCGCATGCGCTTACAGCCATTGCATTATTGGAATTATAACTAGGAAACTTTTAAAATTTAACGACATTCCAGCCATTGCAGTGGCTACAATCTTTATTACATATGTTTATCAAAAACTCTTGCTTTAAGAGCAACCTCGTTCCCAGGGCCTCTCATCAAAAAGATGAGAGACCCTAGGAACGAGGTTGCTTTTAGAGCAAGATAATGCAAGGATAAGAACCACAACAGAGAGTTTAAGCACTAGGACAAATACAGTAATAGCCTGCGTATAAGAACCTGGGTTTTAAGAAACTGTTAGGCTAAAATTTTCATTTTAAAGCCCCCTCAACATAAGAACCTATTTAGGATAAAAGTTTAAGTTAGGTTCTTATCAGTGAGGTTGTTGTAAAAGTGTATAGGTAGAGAATGCTGAATTAAGATCATCATCTATTTAAAAGTAACATGGCATAACTTTTTTTTTCTTTCAACCTTTAAGTACCATGTTGTATGTCTATTGTGTTTGCCATTCAAATAATTCCCCAAGTATTTGCAAGTACTGTACTCTACTACAGTACTGTATCAAAGAAAGCTCTCTGACCCTCTCCAACTGCCCTATGGTACAAATAAATTATTTATACGGTATTACTAGTAGTAATCAAAGATTATGAGAGTGCGTTCGACGCCGTATAAGTGTTTATACAGATACCTTAAAAGATTTCCCTAGCTGACTGTCAGCCTCGAAAAACCAACCTTTTTTCATCAACAACCGGGGTTTTACAGAACGATATTTCCGTGACAAAGTCCATGCCAGTCTGATTGAAGACTGCGTTGCGTGACGGCAACAGTTTTCGTAGACTCACAAGTTTAATAGGACTAAAAAATTTACATCAGCTTTCGAATTTCGTGCTAAATATTATCACATTGACTTGTAATGTTTAAGTGCAAAAGCTAATTTGTAAAAGTATATTTTTTTTCGAACATTATTCTAAGCAGGAAGCTCAAATATAACTGAGTAAACATTTGCAATCGCGTGCTCGTTGATCGCGTAAACAAACTCCGTGCGACTGATTCGAGTGTTTCCCCTGGCCTGATTAACAAAGTACACAGTATTTACATTTCCGTTCCCTGGTTCAGGTTCACTCTTATGGATCTTTCCTTCAGAGTACTCTTTCACTGATTCCAAATAATATTCGGCCGCATACTACTGACCTTTTCTGTCGCAATTGGAACTAAATCCACAAATGCAATCAAATACAGCCCGGGGATTTAATACAGCTGTTTCCAGTGAACACCCCAAAGCCAGGGGCACCCAACGAGAAACTTCGATGAAATATGTGTTCGGGAGAGTCTACCCGTTCTAAGACTTTCGGATAATGCATTGCCAAAAAGCTACTGATTTCTTACTAAAACATCACCTAAAAGATTCGCAACCAGAGAAATGCAGGGAAAAACAGTCCCTTAGATTTTCTGAAGGGATGTTTTTGAAATTTCTGGCTCTAAAAAAGGTCGCCTAGCATTTTCGGGTAAGAAAAAAGTTCGCAGAGAAGTTCTTCGAAGGTAACGTTCAGCTAGCAAATTCTGAAATGAAGAGTTCATTCTCTAAAATTTTCGGGCACTTCAATCTTTAGCTAAGAAATCCGAACAGATCCAATTTTTCTAGCTGATTAAAACAACTCTTTAAAAAGTCTTTAAGCATTACAAGGAGCCCAGAAATATCCCTCAGAGGCTTTTTTGCTTAACTTGATCGTCGGGTGCCCCTGCAAAGCCTTGGCGATCGTGTTCGTGAACATATAAAATAAACAAGCTCATCGTGAGCTCGAACGAACGTTTAAATAACATCATACTGGAAAGGACTATTGAATATAATACTACTCAGCCTCAAAATTCCACGGCGAAAGAATGAGATCGAGAGCACATCGAAAGAAGGACCAAAGTCTACATTGCCTGCTCACGTGCTCACATGTTCGTCACATCAGTGTCTCACTTAGACCCTACGGTACCAGTTTACTGGCCGTGACATAGTTTTAACTATGTTACGGCATGACATGCCGTGACATGCCCTTGCAAAAATTAAGCGGGGTGGCCATTTTTGTGCCCTTACAGGAATGTGGATTTTCCAGCCTATAACCTTACGCAGGGCAACCAACTCTTCGTAGTCACGCAACAAAATTAGGCTTGCGTTCCACTTCGTCGAACGCAATGAGATGATATTTATGATATATATAGTATATTCAGATGAAATTCACATGAAAATATAAGAACCTATTTTAAGAACCTTGGTAGCCTAAATTTGCTTTAAGTATCATTTCTATAAAAACCTATTTAGGCTAAATTGAAAAAAATTAGGTTCTTATACGCGGGCTATTATTGTATCAGATTGTTAAAGTTAATTTTCTGTGCATCTGTTCTCGGATATCACATTGCTAACAGGAACCAACCTGATGATAATGATCCAGACGGTTCGTCGTTGAATCCAGCAAATGCAGCGAGACAGCCAGGTTTTATAGATGAAGCAAAAACTGTCAACACTGAAAACAGCGAGGAGTGTAGATATGCCATGTTGAATCCCCGTACAGTGACGGTAATTCCAATGAACTTTTCTAAATATTATCGTTTATTACAGCGGTGAAAGAGCTGTGGATATTTGATGAGCCAAAAATCCTTATTTTCGTCGTCGTCGTCGTCGCTACTATCACTGTTTAGTATCGTTATCGCTGACTACTCCACCCTTCTCTCTCCTTGGTATTCCTGGTTGTTTTCTTTCTCTTCCTCCTCCTTCTTCCTTTCTGTCGCCCTCTTCTAATCTTTCTCTTATTTGTTCTCCCGGCCCTATGCCTTCTCCCTGGCCTTTCCATTTTAGTGTTCTCCTGCTTCTCTCCCTTCTCTTTCCCCTCGTTCTTACCTTCTGTATCTCGTCCTAGTCCCTTCTTTTTTTCTACTCTCTTTCTCCTCACCTTACTCCTTTTCTCCTCTTTCTTTTCCTCCTTCACCTCCTCCTTCACCTCCTTCTTTACCTCCTCCCTCTCCCTTTCCCCCTCTTACTCCCTCGCCAACTCTTTTTTCTCCCTTGCTTATCGTGTTTTCAATATCATAGTGCTTGGCGTGTATATATTGTCCTGATTATGATCGGTTTTCTGCACGTCTTATGTGCGCTTTTTGTTGCAGGTTTTTTTTTATTTCCTTCGCAAAGACTTCTAATAACTCACCATAGGGTCTTTCTTCTCGTATATGTCGCTTAAAATAAATCGCATGATTTCTCCCTGAATTCAGTGTGTTCCGCTTAGTGTGATTATCACTGCTAATTCCTTTGATTAGCTTATTGCTTCGGCTGATTAATCGATTGCAATATAGATTGACTGTGTGATGTGGTACAGTTCATTTGCTCTAATGTATTCCACAGGTGCCGGGGGATAGTTCCTACACATCGCTTGACAGAGGAGACAGTGTCAATAGAGCTGCTATTCCGGCTTTGTTACAACCCGATGATGAACAGCCCATATATGTCAATCAAATGCCTTCTTCTGATTATGAGGAAATTCAACTCTCATGCGTTGAAAGAAAACTTTGATGAACTCAATCTTCATACATTAGTACTGTTGTCGAGAAACTCGAATAACGATTGTGTGACTGTTTGTGAGATGTCGAGAATTTCCCAGAATGCAAAACGATAGGTCGATCGGTTTCTCGGTTCCTCTGACTTTCAAACCAGGTTCTAACGAACTCAAATCTTACCTCAACAAACATGGATATAATTGATCTTTCCTTAATCAAGAAGTAGCACACGCACATAACATCACTCGTACTCAAGCACTTACTCCCAAAGACACTCCCACTACTAATCAGCCGCAACGGGTACCCCTCGTCATAACATATAATCCAGCTCTTCGCTACATATCATCCATCATTAACAAACACTTCAACATTTTGTCTTCATCTCCCCGTTGCACTAGCATTTTCAAAGCTAAACCCTTTGTTGCCTTCCGACGGTCTAGCAACCTTAGTAATATATTAGTGCTAACCTTCATAAACCGTCTACCACTGCTAACGCACATCGCGGCTCTTTCTGTTGTGGCAACAACTGCTTAATATGCAATTACATAAACATCGGACTTACTAATTATGCATTTAGTTCTACTGGCGAAACTAGATTCATTAATCATCCCCTGGACTGCAACTCCAAAAACGTTATCTTCATGATACGATGTAACCACCGTCACAAACTATACATAGGAGCCGAACCAAACTTAGACTTAAAGGGGCTCAGTCTCGGTATTTTGAGTTATTTTGAGCATCGACAAAATTACCGTTAAATTGAAGGAAACCTGAAAATAGTACTTTACAAAGATAGAAAAACATCAAAGAGACGATAATAAACCATAAAGGAACAAGGATGGTTAAGGATGGAGAAGATTGACACGGATTGCAAACAACGAAATTAAAAAGTTTACTAAACTTTTGAAACCGTTCAACCGTGATTGAGCCCCTTTAAAGACCGCTTCAACGAACATCGCAGACCTGTTGACAAACAAACTAACAGCTCTAAGCCCATCACAGTATCTGAACATTTTTTGTGTAGCAATCACAAAGCTACTGACATGCAACTTATTCCTCTTGAACTCGTTAAATCTAATCGTGACAGTGTACGTAAAACAAGAGAAGCATATCTCATTGAAAGAGGTCAAACCCTTGAACCGCATGGTCTAAATAAGAAAGATGAACTCAGTACGTTTCGTCTGCATCAACTTTCTATGTTTAGGTCATTGGTTCTATTTATAGCTGTTCATTACTACTTTTCAGGTTGTAACGTTCTCCCATATTTTTAAATTTTTACGTTACTTTTTTCATCGTTACTTGTTACTTAGCCCTGTCTATCAGTCTTTTGTTATAATTTTTCTTTTTACTAGTCATATCGTATTAAAACTAGAATCATTCTTTGTAACACCCTGAAGAAGGAAGGCCGTGCCTTCCGAAATGTTGGAGAATGTATCCCTATACTGTTTAATCAGCCTTGCTAATTTTCGTCTCGTATGAGAGACCATGGGAACGAGGTTGATCGCTGCGGCTGGTTGGCTTTTTAAAGGAATACGGACCGGAAGCGACAAAAGGTGGCTCTATTCATTGGCTGCAGGCGCCGTGCTAGGTGTGCTACTTGCAACTTGACATGACAGGATACTTGCCCAGTTTCTAGGCAAAAGGGGAGAGTACAGAACATCACGGGACCCCCAATTTTTACTACCCCTAAGAATACGTAAACAACACGTAAATTGAAAAAAAAAATAAATTGACAGTAATATATTTCCACTTAAGGACGGTGCCTACTATTGTTACTGCGCATACGGTCTGCGCATCTCGAGATACTCGGATTTCCTTTGGGTGTGGTGCTTATTATACAGGGATATTTTTGCGCGGTTCAAAACTATGCGTAAAAAGTAGAACTTAGCAAGTGCTTTTGGTATCCAAAAAGAAAATTGGGGGTAACCACGCATTTTTCAGAGATAATTAGTAGGCACCGTCCTTAATATTGAAATGAATTTTAACTTTGGAATCTTTCATAAAGTCACCTTTTAATAGCATTTCTTCACTATTCATCTACATATAAAGTGAAAAAAAAAAAAACATCAAAACTCCCTAAGATAAAAAAAATCCTACAAGGAATTATAGTAAAATGAGCAGTGCTTACTTTCGTCCACGTCGGCCATGTTAGACTCCAAAAAAAGGGCAGGTAAAGTCGCACACCATCGGGTCTTTGTTTATATGGGGTGGTGAAAATACGGGGTCCATGGACTCTGTCAATCAAAGGGTTTTATGGGGCCGGTCCATAGACCTGGTCCACACAAGGTGTCCATGGACCAGGGATCCATGTTTTGTACTCTCCTGGAAAATTAGTAATTCAGAAGTTCTTGAAGTCTTGACTGAGCCATGCAACGTGTTCATTCCAGCAATGTTGCTAAGCAACAAGGCAATTTCCAATCTCGTGCCTATCAAAGAACACCGCATGCGCAAGAAATCCAGTTTAGCCGTCGTAGCAAGAGACCATAATCTTGGTCGTAGTTAGATTAAGAAATTTTATATGTTGTGAATCCTACCGTAAATATTTTGTTAAAGATTACAGAATTAATAACATAATTTATTTTCATAGTGTAGCCAGTATCAGAATTATTTAAAGATCTTTAAAGCGTTTGCTGATAACAATTTTGTCACACGTAATTCCCATTTTAAGAGTATAGTGTATTTGAATTTTGGTAGTATAGAAATAACGGCAAGATATGTAGGAAGAATTATGTAAAGCCGGTATGTTTTCCGGGTATGCCACATAGGAATACAGTTATAATAGCAGGAAATGTATAAATTTACTATTTTGAGGTGTGTGACAATAGATCAAGAATTAACAACGTTCAGTGTCTCCAAATAGTGCTCTTTCGAAAACATACAAGCTATGACCGAGTATACAAAGAATTAATAAACTAGGGGATATTGCTACCTCTAAAACTGAGTTAATGTTGATCGGATCGAGGCAGACGCTCTGCACATTTCACAATCCGCCGTCACTTATGATTGACGGTGCACCTATAACTCATGTTACCTCTACGAAATCTCTTGGTGTTCATATTGACCAGACTCTATCCTGGAATGTTCATGTTGAGAATTTATGTAAGAAAATCGCGTCTGGTATTGGAGCGTTGAAGAGAGTGAGGTCTTTTGTTCCACACGTGCCTCTCCGATCAATCTTCATGTCTTTAGTACAGCCTCACTTTGATTACTGGTACTCTGTCTGGAGATGTTGCGGCAAAACCCTAGCCAGTAAACTTCAAAAACTTCAAAATCGCGCTGCGCGTATACTCACTTACTCGAACTATGATGCCAACGCTGATAACCTCATTAAAAAACTTGGAAGGATAAAACTTGATTCTCAACAAACAATCCATAAGGCTGTGATGGTTTATAAGTCGCTTAATGGTCTTACTCCCGATTACCTTAGTTCCAAATCTGTTGACCGTAGTAGCGTCTCCAGTTACTCCTTACGGGACACAGAGGGCAAACTAGCCATCCCACAGCCACACACAAACTATATGGAGCAGTTCTTTGGAATAGCTTACCAATCGAGTTGCGGCAGGCTGACTCCCTTAGCGCGTTCCGGGCTGGCTGCGAGCGTCTCTTTCCATCAGGTTAAATTTAGATTTTTATACACGGCACTCATGTAAAGCAGGTTTTATTTTGTTATTTTTAAATACTATAGCTATAATTATTGATTATTTAGAGTAATTTTAGAATAATGTAGTTCTAGTCGTTGTATAATTTGTAATAATTCTGGTAAATAATTAGGTTTTTATAGCTGTGACTGATGAGTTTACCGTGTCTAAATAAAGTTATCCTATCCTATCCTATCCTATCCTATCCTATCCTATCCTATCCTATCCTATCCTATCCTATCCTATCCTATCCTATCCTATCCTATCCTATCCTAATGTGCTGTTCCTTTAAAGTCGATGTCGGGTGGATTGCTAGTTTCAGTGCTTGCAAAATTAACGCAAGCTTAATTAAGCAAGCTGTACCCTGCAGGTTCCGACGTCAATCCAGTATCCAGGTAGGGGCGAGATTTGCTCCGCTCCCTCCCTTCCCATCAAACTATCCCCTCCCAACTACAGTTGCCGGATGTCAAGCTGAAAAGTTTGACCCTATTTCAATGTAGCGGAAGCTGAGATCGAGACGGATTTTGTCAATTGTGACCCTTTGGTCATTTCCACTCCATTCCAGAGCTGGCCATGTTGTTAGTCGTTTGAACTAAACTCCAACTAACACTTTTTTCCATCCAACACCTCGGAAGTCCCACTGCTCCAGTACAGCGAAATTTCAATAATTTACCTATTTACTTTGAATTAATTAAGTCCAGAAATCCCTCAAGAAATCACACAACTCTGTGCAGTACCTTTAATCCAATCGCACTTTTTAAAAGAAGCCGAAAACTGCTGATCGGAAACTGTACGTCATGCGATGAAGCAGATCAATGATTATGTAAGGTAAGATCACGCAGTAGAAAGGAGGCTAGAAACTGAAATTGCTAAGTAATCATTTTAAAACCACTCGCGCCGACAACAATGTGTTACTTGTGCTTTTGTGCTGACGCAAAACAATGAATCTACCCAAGTCAACTGAAGCCCATCCACAGTTCAGCCTGAAATGTCAATCATCTCCCGCCCTACTGAGGGGGAAGATGATTGACATTTCAGGCTACGTTCACACTACGCAGGAGAAATTTGAAAAAGGAGTTTTCACTCTGAAAACGCATCAATTATTTTACGTTCACACTACGCGGTGGAAAATTGAAAACGCAACAATCACTGGTCAAAACTCGGTCAGGGAAATCAAGTGATTATCGTGACTTCGTCGTTTTCCAAATGTTTCGTTTTCAAATGTTTTCTGTCCACAATAAAAAGCAGCGTTTTCAAATCCCTTCCTTCTTTTTGATTAGGTCTGTTTCCGTGACGGATTAGAGAGCACGGAAGGCCTAAGCCCGGAAATACCCTGATTCGGCGAGAGGTTTTTATTTATTTTTCTTCGCGTGAGACAGCCGCGAGAAAGCGATTCGTGTTCGTCGGTTCGAGGCTCTCTCATGAATCAAGAAAAACTCAGAGACCAGGGTAGAAGAAATAAAGCTGGGTTTTAAAATTGTAGACGGGGTCTAAACTTTCCGCTTTCCAGTGTTTTGTTTTTTAATGGTTATGTAATACACGTTCTCCTAAGATGTGACATCCACGATGCCCGATTATCAGCCGCGACGGAAATCCGGGCGGAAATCGAGCCTACGACAAGATTACTTGGCAATTTTTCCACTGTTAGCTTCAGTGAAACAGGAGGTCCAAATCCGTGATGACATCACCTGGCTCTTTCCGTTTCTCTTGCCACGCCCTCAGCAAAAACATGACTACATGCTGATCAAAGTCCTCTAAATAAATATTCAGTTTTGTACTGTCTGTCTGGGAGATATCGGCATCGATTTACTATTAATTCTCCCGAAGTATGGACGTCTGTTATTCAGGCAGCTTATTTTTGATCGGGATTCTTCAGCTTGTTTGTCTTCAAGGTACACTTGTAACGGGTGAGTGGTGAATTCTTGTTCAGTCTAGAGAACGCTTATTTAATTTATTTCATGATAAGCTTTTCTCGTCATGGCGATGGAAGGAATATTGCTTTACAACATAAAACTACGTTGCTACAATAAAGGCTATATCAGCTCTGTGATAAGATCTTATTTTGAGAGAGATTGTATACTTTAAACTCCGTGACCTACAATAATTAATTTTATTGATAGTGATCAATCCGTACTTGGCGCTGAGACTGCTCTTTCGCCCTGTTGTCTGAGCATTTTTTTCTCTTTTTTTGTTGTTGTTTTAATATAGCTTCTTTCTCCTTTTATAATTCCTAGCCCGGAATCTATATTCAGAAATAAATGAATTGCCGCCGTACAAATTCCAAGCTCGACATATCATGCATAGTGATTTATTTACTCTCAAGGAAGTAAAGTGGTTGCTAATACATAGAATAATCAGAGATGTAAAGATCAATACGAGGGTTCGCCTGGATCATGTAGTTTAGTAGGCTCGATTACCAGCCGCTGTTCGGGAAGAGTAGACCAGACTAGAGAGAGAGCCGCGGAAATCGAGCCTTGTGGTTTAGTAAGTAGCGCGCCGAGAACTGAATTTACAAAACTAGCAAGCGAGAAATCGATAAATATTTAGTTGATTGGCCCAAATTAATACCATATTATTTGATCTTGAATGCGTACTGGCAAGTTGATTGCACAACAATTCTTAAATAGCCGGATCTTTGAGCTTAAACCTGACAATCAATGAGGGTGCATTTTTGTAATGTTCACAGTATCGACCTCAGCGATTATATATGTTGTCATATCAGTAATACCGTGCTAACTCATTTTCTTTGCCTGTACTGCGTAAATTACGGACCGATTATTTTTTGCTCGGATTTATGGCCAAATCCCGTGCCCAATTGAAAAGCCCGCACGCACGGGAGATGTATCCGAGCGGGAAAATGGGGTTCCAAACCTTTAATACAGTACATGCCGAGAAAACGAAGTTTGTAAGATATTTATTCCATATATCTCTATTATGTGTCTGAGGATTCAGTAGACGAGTTTTATCTATCACATCGAGAGTAAAACGAGGCAATCGAAATTGCAGGTCGTTAGCACAACTTAATCAAAGATAACAAAAGTTTTAAACCTATACTTCCCTGAAAATTGTAAATTTTTGACAATAAACGCATCTTTAAACTTTTAGTGAGCCGTACATTGGAATATATATATATATACAGCGCACGTGAATCCATGCGCGCGCCCCCAGTAAAACTGAGACATGTGTAATTGGCTAGTTTGCAGTTGTGCCGGCTTAGTTCTAGTTACCTGGCGAATGGATGCAAGCGAGGCTGGAGGTGACTTCATTTGGATATAGACCTGCTTTTCTTATTTAAATCCAAATTAGTCAGCATATGAGCAACTTGATTTACACAACGTAAACAGCGAGGTCCTTATCAAAACAAGGTCACCTGCAGCCTCGCTGCCATTCAAAGGCCAGAGGTCACTGGGTAAACAACTGTAAAATGGTCTATTTAGCCAGTCAGCATGTTTCCTCATCAGGTTTGGGTTTTTCTGGATATCCTCGTTGCAACCCAATTCAGACCACGTGATGATACATTTGGGGATATCTTGAGAGGCCACAATGCATGCATGGAACAATTTCGAACAGTATCAAAAAGTCAGCCTAAAACAATACACCTCAATACGAGGCTCTGAGGAATAACTACAGAGTTTGTAGGGTTTATTCAACAGAGCCTGGTACTGAGGTCTATTTGTGTTAGGCGGAATTTTAATATATCAGTCGAAATTGGTCTGTTGTGCAATTTGTCATACGCAACTGAGTGCATGCCTGAGTGCGTACAAGCAGAACAGTTGTAACCTCCCAAATGAGTCATCAAGTGAATAATGTTGTTAACACCCGGGAAAGATTATTTTGTCTATGTGCCCCTGAACATTCACGGCTGACTCACCCTAAGTAACAGTCATATTCTTGTTAGAATAAAAAAACATGGCCTTCTTTTCTTTGCAGCACTGGAAAACAGCATTGTGATCACACCACACATACGAAGGTCAACACCTATTTCACAGCAATCAATACGGGTAACGCCAACTACCACAACCAGTCAGTTAACGAGCTCTAGAGAGAATGTTGTGTCGACCTCTGCAGTAGAGAAAAGTACACAAACTGCTCTTCCTGTTACTGCAAGTAAGTGCAAGAAGTTGCGCGTGTACAGGAAGTACTCACTCGTAGTTCCACAAGGCTAGTGGAGTTCTGGATTAAGGGATTGTGGGATTTGCAAAGGCCGAGAGTTAATGTACTGTTCTCCTTTCAGGAGGAAGAGTCCTCCTCTTTGGGTGTAGAAATTACACGCTGGTCCTAGAGGTCGTGTAATTAGTCTTGTTTCTTTCAACATGTGATGCTGGAACGTTCATGGCTGTTCCTTCATCTTCAGTTGCCCCTTGAGATTTGGGCATGCCAAACGGGGGGGGGGGGGGGGGGGGGGGTTGGCCAAGGAACTCTTTCTGCATGTGCCCCCGCATATTCACCCTGAGCAGTCAACAGTGGCAGTCATGCAGATGAATATTCTTTTTAGTGAAAAAAAAAAAGAAAAGAAAAGAAAAAGAAATGAAATCGGTCTTCTTTGCCTTGCAGCCCAAAGAAACAGCATCGCGATCGAGGGGTCACAACCACCATGGACATCAACTATTTCTAAGCAATCAACACGGGTAACGCCACCGAGGACGACAACCAATCAGTTTACGAGCTTTACAAAGACTGTTATGTTGCTCTCTGCAGTAGTCACAAATGCACAAACTGCTGTTGCTGTTACTGCAAGTAAGTGCAGAGGGTCGCTCGTGCGCAGAAAATACAGTCGACAGAGGTCTATTGGCCGGCAAAGGTCTTCCATTTCCCGCTAGCGTCCAGTTTTTTTCGCGTTTCTGTCCGTGCGTTCAAAGATCGATAAACAATACGAGAAAATAGAGAGTTGTGTAAAGTTTGCTTCAGGTCTAGAAATGATGGACTGACAGACTGACGGACTGACGGACTGACGGACTGACGGACTGACGGACTGACGGACTGACGGACTGACGGACTGACGGGCTGACGGGCTGACGGACTGACGGACTGACGGACTGACGGACTGACGGACTGACGGACTGACGGACTGACGGACTGACGGACTGACGGACTGACGGACTGACGGACTGACGGACTGACGGACTGACGGACTGACGGACTGACGGACTGACGGACTGACGGACTGACGGACTGACGGACTGACGGACTGACGGACTGACGTGCAGCCGCAACCCACCCTGCTCATTTCGTTTGGCCTCGATTCGGTTTTTTGGACTTTGCAGTTTGTTCGAGGTTGTAGAGTTACTGAGAGCTAGAGCAATTTCCATTTGAATGGAAAAATCGGTTTTCCCGGTGGGAAACCAAATGGAACAGGTCTTTCCACAGAAAATTTTTCGAAAAAAAGGGAATACCTTTGGAGGTATTCCTCTTTTTTCGTTTTCACCGTAATAACCGAAAAATCACTGTACCATTTACTTTATCACACTAGTGCCATGCTCCTTGACAAAAATAAGCGATTTCGCTCGAGAATGGCGTCCTCCTTCATGTTTGAGTGTCCAATATGCGGTTTTCATTTTGAACAAGCGAAACGTTTTTTGAAGACACAGATCTGAGAAAAAGTAATCTTACCATTTGGCCACTAAATGTATTGATTTCGTAGGCCAGTACACTTTCCGTAACGAGCCGAACCACTCTCGCTACACTGCTACATTAAACATTAAATCGATCGGCAATTAGCCGCGTTTTCTCCTCGTTTGCAATGCACCACAAGAAGATTGAAACTTGTTTCCGTGCGCCTATAACTTGCCTTCCGATCGCCTTCCATGCCCACTATCTTCTTTTCTTACGGAAGTGGCTTTGAAATTCATCAATGGAATATAGAAGGGTACTGTTGGTCCGAAATACCCATGACACCGATTCAAACTTCTCCGGGCTTTGTTGCCATAGAAAACACGCATGGGCAAGTCATCTTCTTCGATAAAGTGAAATGCGTAAATATCATCCAACAGAACTTCAAACACCACTGCAAATTCGCCAGCCATGTTTGTTGTTGCCAAGCTTTAGCACCCAGGCTCTCCCAGAAAAAAGTAAATTTTTGTCAAATGGTACAGCTGCTCCCGTTCTTCTTTTTCCGGAGGAAAAATTGTACTGTTCCATCTGGAGCAAAATTCTCACCGTGTTTTTCCAGTCAAAAGGAAAGCGCCCCTGAATATCTTCCTACATGGATTATAACAATATTACACCTCAAAATAATATGAAACTCTTAAAGGTCTTTTTATTTACAAATTTATCAAGCTTTACCAGGGGGGTCCGGCGTTTAGATTTTCGGAGCCGGTGTTTAATCGAGCGGGTGTTCTTGGGTGTTTTCTAGTGATTGCGTTTTGTCATGAAGAAACATTTTGTTTAGGAATGAGAGAGAGAAGATATTGAAAAGTTGGAGCTAGTATAAGCTAATATAACAAAAATAATATATATTTTTCAAGGCTAAAACGAGTGACAAAAATAACAGACCGCGCGCCACGTCGGATGTCATTTGACCCAAGACCGGAAATTGACGTAGACTTCCGTTTGGACGCGCCCGTCTCAAACGTGATTGGTCAGTGAAAGAATGTTCACTTGCAGTCACGTGTCTAGATAGTCACTTCCCGTTTACAGGAAAGCAACTTCAATAATGACTTTCTGCAGTCCCTAGCGAATCATAAGAAACAATGGCGTTATTTACGAGCTGTATGACCCAACTACTAGCAGTGTTACTTTTATTCATCAACGCCATCCTCACGAATGCAGGTAAATAAGGCTTATTCTGTATGATAACCCGGTGAATTGTTTATTAGCGTGATTGTCAGATTATGGCGACCGAAGCTCGTTCGTTTTGTTCTTTGCGATTTGTTTTGGTGGAATGGATGCCTTGGGCCTCGACAAACGCTTAAGCTCTATCGAGTGTCTCTCATATAAGGGCTCAAATAAAGAATCTGCCAGAAAACTTGATATTTGTATATTGTGACCCTGGAAATGCTTCAACAGTGGAACGTCAGTGGCGCAAGTGCCGATTGATTTTGATAGTGGAGTTATCTCTAAAAATCTAAGTAAAACTGTCGCTTTGCAAGCTCTATATCGAATATATTTTCTACTTGAAGTTCGAATCATGTGTTTGTTCAACGAAAACTAACAAAACCCAATTCCAAGTTGTTTGAGGTAAACGATCGAGCGGTTATTTTGCGAAAATGTAATTTGCTTTGTTTCACGTCATGATTATTCCCGTGCTCATAGCTTTCTTATAAATTTACTTCCATCGCAATCTTTCGTTATTTCGTGGTCAAGTCAAATTTGGTGTGTGAAATCTTTAGCTTTCGTCAGTCATCCGTCACGACTTCGAAAATAAAAATATAATCGAGAAAGAAATCTTGTGCTGTGACGTTTGCCGGGCAAATCGCCAAGAAAATTAGTGCGAGTCGATTATTTACCAGTGAGGCCATATGGAGCACGTAAACCGCTTTTGTGTTTAAATTGGTTTTGAATGATCAACGTTTATGTCGTTAAACCGCGGGCTAGTCTGAGAATTAAGGAAATGGATAGCGCAAAGATATGTATTTTTTTCCTTATGCGCGACTTCCCATTGTATTAATTCCAGGAAAATGGCTTTTCATGTTGATCTTGCACGACACTGTTTAAGCTTATATGTTAAATCAGAAAGTAGATCATTGTCGCGATTGAAATTAGGTTTAGGGGGTAATAAGAAAGTCGACTAAGGCGTTTTTTTAAGGTTCGTTTTATGCGTATTTTTATTTTATAACTGTAACAGAGAAAGGCATAAATGACGTGACATGCACAGTACAAGTAGTCGAGTAACTTCCCTTTTGTGACGTGAATGTAACAGTTACAGTGTTACAACGTTGATAGAATGTACAGTGAAATTGTCAATCGATATTTAATCAATACATGCAAATGTTCGGTTACAATCAAACCTAATGCGTTCGTTAATCATTGAATTTATCTTGATTGGGTTTGGTAGTTGTGCAATATCAACTCAGATTCACCTAAATTCATCTATAGCCAATCAAACTCAATCAAATGTTTGGTACAATCAAACCTTTATGCAATCAAACACAATTAAAGTTCACAAGTTTGATCGGGATCTACTTGTATTATTGAATCTTGAACAACTGACTACGCCAGGCATTCAAACCCAGTTTCAACAGGTTTCTAAGCTACATGTAGTGTGGTCTTAAATGACCAGGAACATGGATTGCGGTAATGAAATTTACTAAGCTTGTTGATATTTGTTTTTCTTTTTTCCTCGAGCGAAATCAAATTGATTGAGCTCAATTGGTTTTACTGAGTTTGTTAATTGATAGTTTACAGCAAACAAATGGAGCTTGATTGTGTTTGGTTGTTGAAGAAATCACAAAACAATCAAACCATTGGATTGAGTTTGATTAAGTGTGATTGGTTTTTGGTGTTCAGTTTGGTTCAATTGATTATGCCAGGCTCAACTACAATTCTCTACTGGAGTTGATTGAATAAATTCCGACAAATGTTGTGTGATAGAGTGTGTTTTTGATGTCATTGAATTATTCTATAAAAATAATTCACATGCACAAATTCTTTTATTTTGATCACTCTTAGCTTGGGAAAAAGGGTTTACTCTGAACTGCGTTCATGCTTAATTAGTTTTTTGAATTACTGAGGCAATCTAAAATTAATCCATAGACTCTCTCCTCTTTATTTTTTTTTTGGCAGGCGCACAAGCCTTCAGTGGAGGTATGACTCTTAGTTAAAGTTATTATGATCTATACATGTACAGTATATCTGTACTTGTATACAATCATGTATATCATGTACATGTATGCCAACTTTCCTGGATGGTCTTGCTTCCACTTGCCAACGGGCGAGTGAACTGTGATTTGTGCTCGCCCAACACTTTAGACACTCTCATGGGCGAGCGGGCGAGTGCTAATGTCCAACTCTGTTCATGTGGCCTGCTGGTGAATGGATCAACAGGGTTCAACTTTACTACATGTAAAGTGTAGACGTACATCATTTCCTTTGCAGTGATTTCTTTTTTTTTTCATTGTAATGTTTGTATAACCATCAGGTTGTTCCACACCAGAGATTGGCATGGCTAAAGGCAGCATTCCTGACAAGGATATCACAGCATCATCAGAACTGGATTCTGACTCATCTGCTTCTAACGCAAGATTGGGAAACACAAAGGCATGGATTCCCAGATCAAATGACCAACATCCATGGATACAAGTGAATCTACAGTATAGGAGAAATCTAACTGCTATTGTTACACAAGGCTTCAATGGTTCATTTGTTAAGTCGTATTATGTGAGTTATGGTGATGATGGAAATAACTGGACAAACTATACTGTTCAAGGAACAATAAGGGTAAATAAAAAATATTTGTTACTGTTAATTAAAACTAGCAGTATAGTGGACCATCAGTGTATTATTTTGCTTTTCAGGGTACAGTCAATTTATTAATTTATAAACATGTTTTGCTTTATCTTTCGTTTTATAATTTATACAAATTTGTTACTTATGTTTCAGTCTTCAGTAGTTATAGTACATGTATACATACTACGTGATTGTAGTTTCATATAGATTTATTAATGTTGTGGACACATACTTTGCAAATTTATGTCAATGTGCAGTAACATTATTACTACTGACAGGTACATGTACAGTGTATATTAAAGTTACAAAATTATGCACAGGTCTGCAATGATTTACATGGTCAGGGCTTCAAATTTTGCAGGATTTTCAGAGACAAATTCTCACAAAAATGGCTGGTTTTGTGGGAAATTTGCAGTAATTTTCAGGGCAAAATTGGTGGGAAAATGAGCAGTAAAAAACGGCTGATTTCATGGGAATTTTCTTGGCATGACTTGACCAACATTTTTAATGAAAAAAGGCATTAATTTTGCCATTGTTTGGGACAATGATGCAATAACAACAACAGCAACAAAAACAATGACTACAGCTGTACAGTACTTAGAAACATATTTAAATGTTGCTTTCTTAAAACTGGCAATTTAGATTGTCGTACTTATTTGTTAATGAGGCCTTCAAAGGGGCAAAACAGACCTTCTGATATTATGTGATGGTGCAATTTCGCACAATCAACCTTAAATCACATTTGATCCCACAATTCATGAAAAATCGCATAATTAACATAAAAATGTACAACATTCATAAAATAAAACATACAGCACTGCCTGAAAGTATTGACCCATTTGCCACGTTCTTGCCGCGGGACCTCCACGCCTCAATGATGCGGTATTCCTGCACCCAACCTCGTCTTTATTTAGGTAAAACCGAGGACAGCATTCGTCCTGCCGCGGCAGCATTTAAACGAGGTATTACCTCGGTAAGAAAGACATCAAATGTCAGAAACTTGTTTGCTTTTCCATGACATACACTGTAACAGAATAAACATCACATGACCAGTCCACAAGAGTGACACGCATGGTTGGCCTGGTAACTACACTGTAGTAAATCTCAAATTGTATTGGTGACCCTTTGGGCTTTGATATAAATTATATCGTGCATTCACGTGTACTATCCCATTTGTGACTGGTTGTTTCCACTGCAGGTAATCAAACATCCAGGCTAGGGCTGCCAGAGTTGGTCTGGCCTGGTCTACATAAAAGCTGATCTTTAGTAAAGTTGTAATAATCTTCCCGTTTTTTTTAAACCTCGCAGCCGGAGGCTGGGCGGTTTCTTGCTCGGCCTTCAGTTTTTTTTTAAAGTTTTGTCGGCTACTAATCCCAAACTCTCTGCAGGTGATGTCATTATCAGCCAATTACAGGCCATTTTCAGCTCTTTTCGTCATATCCCCCCCTCAGGAGACTTTTTTCAAGATGGTGAATGAAATATTCTATTCGACAAAATGGAGTGCCATCGTGGGGAATGTTTGGTCAAAAATTGGCCTAGAAAATCTCGGGGGTAGATGCCAGGACATCTGCAAGGATAAAGAAAGTAATTTGGGACCAGTTGCTGGCTATTAAGGCTGAAATTATCTACAGTAAAGCTGTATTTTCGTTTTGCGTGTGAAACGCCACAAGGTCTGAAATTGAATAAATTATCGCCTTATCAGGAAAGCTTGTTTCTGTTTTCGTTTTTGTGTCATTTGTAGCCCGCTGAGATCATTTGTTCGTCTAAATCACTTAAGAATAGTTCAAAAAAGATGTTCCCATTCAACTTTCAGCTTCTAGGTCATAATTCCAAGATTTTATTGACCAAATCGTTGTCGTCGCGAAATGTTAAGTTTTTTGGTTGCTATGGGCGACCATCGCTCCCTTCAGCTCGCAAATATTGAAGGATGGGTGACAAAAAAAACTCTGATTAGTGCTGGTTTTGTTCGATTTCGCTGAAATGTTAACATGATGAAGCTGGAATGTTAAGGAAGTAGATTTTTCTTTTGTCGATGTTTGGTAGCTTGTAACGGAGAAGTTTTATATCGCTGCGAAGTCAGCATTTCGGATTACTTTCTTTCCATAGCGTGCGTTTAAATGCGATATTGCAATCGGATATTTTTTCGTTACTCAGAAGCAAAAAAACTACTCATAAAAGGTCATTTCATTGACCTTTCAAACTAATATACATTTATATATGTTCCGATATGAGTTTGTAGTGAAAAAAAGGTTTCTTGACTGGCGCTGTTTGTTTTAATTTTTTCCTGCGAAAATGCAGTTCAAATGAGTTAAGGTAAAGACTTGTTTCCATATCTCAAACCACCGTCTCCCTATTCAGGTACACTCGCATGAAATTTCTAAGTTTCGTGACACAGAGACTTAGTTTCTGCTCAACAAATGTTGTCAAAGTGCAAGTCTCTTCAATTTTAAAGGGAAAAAAAATATCAATGCGAGGAGGTTGATTTGAACTCGGCATGCCAGACCGGCAGTCTTCAACCCTAACCACTAGACCACCGAGGATTCACTGGCAGTAACTGGTTTGATTTATTAAGTACTATTAATATCAAAAACCCAAACGCTATAAAGAAGCTAATCATTAACCCTAACCTAACCAGTATTTTCAGTGCTGAGGCCTATAATCAGTATTTACTTTGTGTACGCATCACAAGGTACATGTATCCAAGGGCGGTTTGAGATATGGAAACAAGTCCTAACCATCTTTTAAATTGTTTCTGGGTAATGTTTTCTCGCAAAACATTGTTGCTAAATATTACGTAATGTTTTTGTGAGCGCAAAAGAGTTAAAAAGCGCGGTTTTAAGTTTTTTTAAACTTCTTGTTTTTTATGAACTAGTGATCACTAATAAAAAGTGTTCAAATCTTATGTAGTAGAATAAACTTGGAGCAAATTAAAGACCAATAAATGTCTAAAGGAATCTTTCTAATAGAAATGCAATCACATTGTACACTTGAATGAATAGTGTTGTCAGTAAATGATTATGAATGACAGGAAACAGGGATCAATTACACTATAACAATGATTAGTTTTTCATTGGTTACGTTCATCAGATGAACGTAACCAATGAAAAAGTAATCATTGTTATAGTGTAATTAAATTTCGGGCTGCATTATGTTAGAGGATTAGTATGCCATAGGAAAAAAGACCTGTTAGCGACAACAACCGACATGTACAGTATGACTTCATGCACCAAAAATGACAGTGACATTTGCTTCCGCTGGTTAGATGACATCAGTACATGAAAAGGATGTGACATGCGGCATGGCTACTCCCTTGGAAGGCCTCAGTAGTCAAAGGATGCCTGGTAGTTTTTTTAAAGTTGCAGTGACGAATTTTCACAATAAATTTGCAAGTGAACTGTTAATACAGTAAATAGGCTAGTGAGCCCCAACAGCCAAGATAAGTTTCAAATAATGTTGTACCAGCAAAATTGTGCTTGGTAAGATATCTTGCCAATTTTGGGGTACTTTGCATGTTTTTTTGTGTAAATTTCATGGGATTTGGCGGATTACTTGAAATTTTCGGCTCCATTACTGTGCGAAATTTCAGAAGCCCTGCATATTTCAATCATGAATAATTATGAAACTTTGACAATTAACACATAACAACTCTCACCGGTTTCTGGGGAAGAAAAAAATCCCTGTTCAAATTTACATTGTAGGTGGTGATATGTCCCATAAACTGGGAATTAGAGACGAAGAAGAAACACTAAATCATATTATTTAATACATGTACACCCTCTTTAGACCAAAATTAATTTAAAATAAGTTCATTTTCAAAGAGGTTATTAACTTCATGTAGATATGTACAATTATGTTCTACTGCTTGTTAAATTAATTTACTTTTTTAAAGATATGGAAAGGCAATCTTGCTGATAGTGATTACAGAACAGAGGTTTTCAGTCCTTTAGTCGTGGCACAGTACATCAGGTTGCATCCTACGGACTGCTCTAACCAGTGTGCATTCAGATTGGAATTTTATGGCTGCAATACTACTGGTAAGAGAGCATAATTATGTGTGTAGACATACATGTACGTAGACATACATGTGTGCAATATGTTAAATGTATTTACTACTAGATGTTTCTTATGTCAAGTTAGTAAAAATGGAAAAAAAATCAGACCAATTTATATTAAATGTACATGTGTGCTGGGCTTATGTTCATAATGTTCTTATGTTCTTTCGATGCCTATGCTGCTTTTAGCTCGCGGCTTGGCATGTCAATCTTGCATGCTCACAACCACTCAGTGACTTGTTTCACATTCTTCTTCTCCACGGATTTTTGAGCTAAAGAGAGTGAGTGCTTAAAGTCTTGACTACTGGTTGAGTTGAATTATTCTTGACACCACCCACTGGAAAACAAAGTTGTTTTGAAGGCTGGGGGGTGCGTCTCATCTGCAAGGTGCTCATGAATTTTTTGCTAAGGAAGGTTTCAAACTGTCATATTTTGAAACCCAGGCCTTATTCAGGATAAGCTTCTTGCACAGGTTTGTTCCAAATCCACAGGTTTGTTCCAAATCTAATTATTTATAACAGACTTTCAACAGGAGCTATTCTAAAGTGACTGACATATTCAGTAACCTCTAATAATCATTATTTTTGCTTGTGGATTATAATTTCTTGCTAATTTTTATTTACTCTTCATTATTTTTTGTTAGGTTTGCCTGGTCAACCGCCTGCACCAACCACAAACTCAGTTTCAACACACGTTATTGACATATCATGGACAGCACCCAGTGATACAGGTGCTGGAATAACAGGGTACAATGTACAGTGGCAAGTTGTTGGGAAATTACGGAAAAATGAAAAAGTGATTACAGGAAGCACAAGTGCAAAACTTGATGTAACACCATACACCGAGTATGATATCCAGGTTAGAGCTTACAATGGGAAAGGAAATGGACCTTGGTCACTGCCACTACAAGTCAGGTCTAAAGAATCAGGTTAGTGAAGCTACATGTGGCTGATCAGACATAGTCCTTGTGCTGTACAGTAACTTTGTAATTACATGGTCATGATCGTTGACATTCAGTACAGTCATGTACATGACTATGATTATAAACCTTGTTAGATTGCACTGTTTGTTTACTTTTGAGGGTTCAGAGTTTTTCACGCAATGAACATTCCTTTCATAGTTGTTGTTCCCTCTCTAATTGTTTTAAAACACTGGTATTTCTACATGTACATATAAACCAATGAAAGTGGGGGTGGGGGAGATGAGCCTTTTTATCATTACTAACTATAGTTAGGGTCACAGTGGTAGTGAGGAGAAAGAGAGTTGATGTTATATGTACTTGTACTTTGCTCAAAAAAGGAAGGAAAGATATTTTTTGGGAGCCTTATGCAGTGATGTCAGTACAGTGCAAGTAAGATCTCAGCTGCTGAATCTCCAGTGGATATTCTGTTGTCAATTGTCAGCTGTCATGTTAGAAATTTAGAGGAAGTCCTTATGAGGCTCTCTTGTTGCTTTCTGATGCACCAGGACAGTCAGCCACTTCAAAATAATATTGAAAGTTCTGCTCATTATTTATGATCTACATGTTCAATATCTTACTACTAACAGTAATCACTAATGTAACTGCAATCTTTTAATCCAAAGTTTCAGTGCTACAGTACAGATCAGAAGAAACCTAACAACGAACGCGAACGCGAACGGGTACAGAACGGATATACAGAACGGGTACGAGAATGGGTATGAGAACGGGAACGGAACAGGTATAGAACGGATCCAGAATGGATATTGAACGGATATCGAACGGATATCGAATGGATATGGAATGGTGACGGATCACAAAAACTAATTAAAGCGTTCTCTGGAACGTAAACTATAAAAAAACGTGTTCTTCAGAACACATGCTACACTGTTAGTAGTATATGTCACACTATCAGAGCTCTATCAGAGTGCTTACCAGGGATTTGAAAACGATACAATTTTAAATACAGGTTCGTCCAATTCTTGTCTGGCCCGGCGATCTTGAGAAATTAACGAAACCATATCATCTTATGTCATTTTTCGTTTCTTTTTACGCACAATAAGCGAGTATCTTCCCTGCGTCTTCTCAGTTTTCTAGTCCATTTCATGTTCGTAGCGGCCATTTTGTGATTAGGGACCTTCAGATTGGACTATGAGTACGAGATTGAGTATGAGTGCAAGTTTCGAATTTCAAACCAGTGACGTTTCTAGAGTCCTGGCTCTACATGTTGGTGTTTAGGTAGAGAGGGAAGCTCATGGGATGAGATGGGTCTGTGTTGTGATAATGTGGAGCCTGCAAACTAGAATTGAAAACTTGTTCTCGTACTCGATCTCATACTCGTAGTCAAATCTGAAGTCCCCTAATTGTCAGCGAGCCCAAGTTATGGCCAAATAAGGAAATGAAATGACGAGTCGAGTTAGACTGGGATTGAAAGGTATTCACGCGAAACAGAAACAAAACAAAAACCTCGCTATTTTGGTTGACCTTTATTTCGGTGTTCTTCGCCAACATTGCGGAAGAATCGAAGAGGCTAACATTCAATCTTCACTGAGCATTCTCCTGTTAAAAGAACATCACTAAAAGTATCACAAAATGTTGTGCTGCACTCGCTTCAGCTTGTTGGCAGTACTCTGTACCGCTCCCGTCCTCGGCCAGCCAAGTTTTCTCCGCATTCGCCGAACAATTTTTCAGTGATACTTCAATATTAAACCTCACGTAAAGACGGTATTTGTGTAACTACGAGAGACAAAAGTCTGTCTCTTGCTTGCATTAATTTTCTTCATTGATGGTGTTGAAAGTGCTTGGCCAGCTCGTTACTTCTTTTCCTCGGGCAATCACACAGACTACCGGTTGCTTTGTATCATTTCGGAAAAAAAGATTCGGTAACTGGCCTTGAAGTTATATTACAATCCTCTTCCCATATTTTTCAAGTAACTCGACTGACATTTTCACCACGAAAATGTAAGTTTATTGTTTTAATTTTTGCACGCACACATACCGCGAAAGTTTTAACGGAGTGAAGCATTGTAAACGAGTTCTCAGAAACCTTGTTTTTCTGCACGAGTTCCAAGAACGCTTACTGATGGAACACTGGCAGAACGGGAACAGAAGAGAACGGATAGAGAACGAATATGGAACGGATATGGAACGGGTATGGAATGGATACAGAATGGATACAGAACGGGAATGCGTGTGGAACGGCAACAGAACGCATTCTGTCAAGCGTTCCCTGTTAGGTCTCTTCTGATCGGTACTGTATTTGCAGCACTAATAGTGTACTTGTAATGATGCCCTTGTGCCAGTACCAACTGTTTTTCATGAGAATGTACATGTTTTCTCGTAGTCCCGTCTGCTGCTCCTGGTAACCTCAAATTAACGTCCAGTTCCTCTCTTTCACTGGATGTATCATGGGACCCAATTCCCAAGGAGCAACAGCAAGGAAAGCTTTTGGGTTACTATGTTTATTACAAGACACAAGGTTCTGCAGCAGAGGAGAACAAGACTGTTGGTCCAGCAAAGTCATCATTGAAGCTAACACAACTTGAGTACAAGACCTATATTGTCAGAGTAGCTGGATACACTGCTGTTGGTGTTGGTATATCTACTGTTGGACAAAACAAGATTCCC
Organism: Platygyra sinensis; assembly: GCA_019787425.1. Lineage (NCBI taxonomy): Eukaryota > Metazoa > Cnidaria > Anthozoa > Scleractinia > Merulinidae > Platygyra > Platygyra sinensis. The sequence continues at coordinate 33,555 of JAHPZR010000226.1, read as the reverse complement.
AATGAAGGAGGTCAGGGAAATGGTGCTTTACATGTACACTGTACATGTATAATGCAAATTATTATGTACATGTATATTTTCCATAATAATTGTACTTTGTACAATACAATTGCATGTCATATCAACAAAAAATGCTTGATTGTACATTGCGTATTTAAGTTCTTTTGCTGATACATATTTTAATATTTTGGCCACACTCTTCAGTGTTTATTAATCTTTGTCTTGATACCTGATCTTGTACACGTGTAGTTATGTGTACATGTACTGTGCATATATATGGTTTATTTTTAGTCCTTACACTAAGCTTTTACATATCCCAAAACACTGGAAATTTAGGGTGCGTTGTGTAATTTTGGTAAAAGTGTGAATGGCTTTTATTAATCTTTAAATCAATGATCTACAGGTACCGGTACATATGTTGTTAGAAGTGGGGTAGCCTGGTGATTAGTGCGCTCAACTCCGGATTGAGCAGTCTGAGTTAAGCCCTGGCCAGGACCAATGTTAACATATGTTCTTGGCCAGGACACTTAACTCATCACAGTGCCTCTTTCTACCCAGGTGTCTAAATGGGTACTGGTGAATTTAATGCTGTGGAACCCTGCAATGGAGTACACTGTCGTGTCCCACCCAGGAGAGAGTAGAAAAATTCCTAGTCACTGTATCCTACAGAAACCAGGATAAGCTTTGCCGGCCTGATAGGCCACTTAGCTTGTATGCAGCTTTTCCTTTTTCACTTACCAATTAATAAATATATCTGTCGATTGTTTTTAGCTCCCACATCACCCAGAAACTTGAATCTTGCTGTGACATCATCTACATCAATCAGAGCCTCGTGGCTTGAGCCGCTGAAGTTCAATGGCATTCTCAAGCGATATGTGGTGATGTATGGCACTGCAAGAAGTAAACTTGATGGACGGTTTTTCACATCAGACAAGTCATACAAAATAACTGGCCTGGAGGAATTTACAGAATATTTTGTTCAAGTCCATGCAGAAACATCTGTATCAGGAACTCCCTCTAACATTGAACAGGCAAAGACTTTGGAGGATGGTAAG
>JAHPZR010000226.1:10000-27500 GCA_019787425.1 Platygyra sinensis | reverse complement strand
GATAGGGCAGATGGCCATTGCTAGAGGTTTGCCTGGATTTAACGATCTTGGACGTTCGGTGACCCCAAGTTTTCTTTTGATGGATCATTTTCTCTACTGATTTTCTACGTTCAGGGAAAAAATGAAGAAAATCTATCGAGTAGAAGTTTGAATTTTTGGCAAAATGCACTATCGAATTCCGTTCTCATTAGCACTTCGTGCATCAGTGCGGCAGTTTCAAATGCCTCTTAAAGGGTTAAAGTTTGTGAAACGGATAGTAAAATTTGGAATTATTTACGCAACAGACCCACTTCTACAAAATATGACTAAGATCGTCTGCCTCCGTTGACTCACCTTCGATATTTTTAACTATAAACCCCTGTAGACTGTGCTTAAATATATGGGACAATTTTTCGAAATCAGTATAGTTTACCACACGCTTTATCTCTGAATCGAAGACGGTGACCCCCAATTTTTTTAGCATTTCTGGCATAAGTAACTAATTATCTGCGTGCAGTAAAAATTTTAAAAAAATTATATCGAATGGAAAATTTTCGCGCAAACGTCCTTAAAACAAGTCCTGGTACAAAATTGTCGCATGAGGATGAGTTCAACTTTTTAAAGATGAATATGTAGGCGAGACATTCTTTATTTTCTCCGTGAAACGTTTTGCATCAGAACTATGTGCAAATAACTAAATAAGTGTTAACAAAAAATTCTTGTTAGTATATTATACTAAAACAGTGGGTAGCGTTGAAGGGATGGGCTGATTGGCTAGCCAAAAGTCTCCGAATATCCTTTGCTATTTTACAGGTCTCCTAGCAACTGGAGAAAAATGTTATTACTTTTTTAAGATACAGGGCCCCTATTAAGACTCGTCTTGGGAGTTGAATGGGCTACCCTACTTTTCTCAATACTTTACTTTAATAACTGCTTGAAAATGTAACATACAAATGTACATGTTCATATACTTTGAATCAGAGAAAAAAATAATGTAAATTGGAAATTGCAAGGCATTGATAGACCTTAGAACATGTCAGTTAAGACTAGTTTGAATTGCATATCGATTACTTTTTAACACAAGTCGAGTACATGTGAAATAAATAAACGAAATGAATTTGATGAAAACGGACAGAACGCACGCACAAACAAAATTTTCAACAAAATATTGCAGCAGCAAAACCAAGGACAATTTCGTGAAGTTTATTTCGTGATTTCAACATTACTTATCGACAGAAAGTCTCAGTTCTAAATTTCATCCAAACTCTGACATTTTGAAAATGTCATCAACACGCCAATATTACGCTTGAGTTATACATAATTATGCTCTATGAGATTTTTATAGAGTCGTCATTGCGCACTTGTCAAAAAATTCAATTGCCACGTGGTCCGCGATGACTTAAGCCACGTGACAAAATATCGCCTGGCGCAAGTTCAGAAAACACATTGTCCATTGAGGGAATGTTCAATCATCGCAACATAGTTCTGATTTCTTGATTTTATCTTAATATTCTAGGCCCAAGCAACCCGCAGAATGTTAAAGTTCAAGCCACTTCTTCCGTCTCAATTCGTGTGACGTGGGACGAACCAGCTGTTCCAAATGGAGTCATCAAAGAATACATCATTTCTTATGGAAAAAGCAAGGACTACCAAGGTCATGAGCGAACAGTGACAGGGAACACAATGGAACGTGTTTTAGATGGTTTGGACAAGTTCACTACTTACTTTATCAAAGTGAGGGGCAAAACTTCCAAGATGGGGAATGCTTCCAAAATAATGAATGCAACAACTTATGAGGACAGTAAGTACTGTGTGACAGCCAGTGCCGAGGTAGTGCTACAGTGTATGTTTACAGAGTAGAATGCAAATTTAACACTTCCAACTTTAGGCCAATCATTTCTGCTCCACTCTCTCGAGGCTTTTCTCCCGTACAACTGCTATTAATCGAGTCTAAGGTCTCGTCAGCACTATGCGAGAAAAGGCAACTTTATTTCTACGGTTAGGCGTACCGTCCACACTAGTCCGTCACGAAAACAGAGTTTGTCAACACCGCACTTTTTACAGGAAGAATTTGAAAAGCATGAGATTTCCTGCCGAGAGTCTTCCTCAAGAACAAATCCATAATGGCCACCACTGTTTGGTGCGTTTTCAAATTTCCCAAGCGTAGTGTAGCGTGAACGGGAAACATTTGATGCGTTTTCAGATTGAAGACGCCGTTTTAAGATTTCTTCAGCGTAGCGTGGACCCGGCCCAAGAATGACCTCTTCTGAATGCGCTCCAGGAAATAGGTGACTCATCGAAAAACATCTTATTTGCCAAGAGTGCACCTGTATATTGGGATTTTGCAGTGTTTATCTTAGCAATGGTTTTTTTTTACCAACCTGGAGTAGTTAGTAAGCAGAGACTAGCGTACGCTCGATTTCCATGGCTCTCTCGTGTCTGGTCTACCCTTCCCAAAAAGAGGTTTCGGGGGAGAAGCGCACACTCCTTTCCCGAATATCGGCTGGTAATCGAGCCTAAAAGTTAGCTGAGTGTCATCTTATGATGTGGACGAGAAGATCGTAATCTAAGGTCCCGCCCACAGTAGGCCGGAGGAATTGAAAACGAAGGTTTCACGCTGAAAACGCATGAAATGTTCTCCGTTCACACCAGGCCAGAAAAATATAGAAACGTAGCAATCACCAGTCATTAATTTTGGATTTGTGTTTGAGGAAAACTTAGGCAGAGAGATCACGTGATTATCGTGACGTCATCGTTTTCGAAAACTGGGTTTACTTTTAAAAAAAGAAAACTTGAATTCCCTCTTACCCTTGGGACAAGTATCTCTCAAATATTGCTTGCCCTCAGTTTACTCTTCTAGTGCTTCAGATCCAAGGCAGATGACTTTCCCCCTCCCTCTTGCGCAAGTGAGAATGAAAGGTTACTTGGCCAGAAGAGAAATCTACTTGTCCGGAACAATGAGAGCGAACTTTCTTCAAGCCCTGGAAAATGTTTTCTGTCCACACGAAAACGAAAAGCCGCCGTTTTCAAATTCCTGAGGTTTGAAGAGCGTTTTCGAAAAGCTCTGTTTTCGTGATAGATTAGTGCCGGTGATAGTGCTCACCCGGCCGTGGAAAGAAAGCTGCGTTTTATTTTTTTTTCCACTGGCGCTGTGTGGACACTGTCTAAATGTATCAAAGAACTAGTGCATTGCTACTGCATACCTGCTACTGGAGCTGAGACTACATTATTATTTTAGTGAAATCTACCTGACCTTTACATGTATCATGAATGTCGTTCTCGTATCAGCTACATGTTTCTCACTGTGTACGTGTATTCTGTTGTAAATACTCGGTAGCTTTGTGGTTTTCTGGTTGTTTACAAAATGACGACCGCTGGATACTTGATGTTTTCGAAGTGTTTGTTAAAAGAACTTAAATGTAATTGTTATATAATAATTTTTCATGGTTCTGTGTATCTACAACAGGCCCCGGACCTCCTAGGCAATTCAACGGAATACTCATGTCAGATGTGGACGCCGTTTATCTCTCCTGGAAAGATCCAATCAATTCCAACGGGATTTTGAGGTTTTACTACATCAGGATCTTCGACACCAAAACTGGTCAACAAGTCAAAAATCTCGTGAACAAGACTGCAATGAAAGAAGATTCCACAGGCACCCAGTATCAACTGATACCCAACCTGAAGCCCTTTACAAATTACACATTCACAATTCAGGCTGTCACCATCAAACCTGGAGAGATGGCCAACTTTACAGCAAGGACGGATGAAGGAGGTATTTATGATTCGTCACCCTTTTTACAGTCAACTCTTGTTGCAGCGGACACCCTCGGGACCGTCATTAGATCGGGAATCCGTATTATCGAGGTCAGGTGTGATTAGAATGACTCAAGTTTTGTCTTTGAAGTGTCACCTTTACTTTTTTAAGATTCCTAGTTTCATGTTATTAAATTGTAACGCACAACGTGATTAGTTCTCGCGATCGTGCGGATGTAATTGGATGCGTTAAATTTGACTCCATTCGCACGTCAGTTATGTGAACTTCAATAGCCACCTTGCTGTGTTCTCTTCAGTTTTTACAACTTATGGAAAACATTACTGACTTTTTTGTGAAAACAAAGTTCTCAAAGAACTTTCTTAATAATATCGAAATTTGGTTCTCGTGCCCTACCATTTAGGGAATAATGACGCTCGTGATATCAAATCCACCTTGCGCTGCGTACTCGTCTGATTTTGAAATTACTCGCCGATTACTCCCTGAATTGTACTCTACTTGGTCCCTTTATTTTAAGTTATCATATCCCGTAATTCCGGGGTGTCCATAATACCGGGGTGTCCGTTATACCGGGGTGCCGTAATACCGGGGTTTCCGTAATAGCGGGATGTTCGTAGTAGTGAGGTGTCCATAGAAGCAGGGCGTCGGTAGTAACGAGCTGTCCCCAAGGCGAGAGTTGGTTGTAGGTAGTGAACTTAGCATATGTCTGTGTATCACCTTTTACACTTTAGTTACTACGCTATTCTTGAAAAAGATACTGTGGCAGCGATTTCAATCAAAGTACATTTTTGAGTTGTAACCATGAAGCCAAGCACTCATCAATTTCCTGCCCAGATCACTCATTCCATACACTTCTATTCTGCGGCGTGAGACCTTCGCTTGTAATTATATTGAGTGCTAAATTCATCATCAGCCGCTGAATCAATTCGTTTGTTTTAGTCCCGAGTCAACCAAGAGATGTCACAGCTAAGCTGGACAATGATGCTATATTTGTAACATGGAAAGAACCACAAGATCATAATGGAATACTCACTAGATACACGGTGAGTAAAAAGTACACGAACAACGAGCTCGACTCGAAAGTAAAAAAAAAATATGCTTAAGGTAATTCCCCTGAAATAAAACTGACAATAGATTTTCGGTCAAACTTTGCCCACTGAATATTTATCATAAGAGAACTTCAATTTCGAAATAAAAAACGGGGGTGCCCATACTCATTAAGGAGCACTGGGGCATTGAAAATGACCCATTTTGGCAATATTTAACGCTTATTACAAGAACGCATTCCCAATAATAATTGTAAATTTTTGTGACCGAGACTCATGAGAACACGCATTAAACTGGAGTCAATGCGTTGTATCGGACACAAATAAACTTTTTAAGTTTGATTTAGACAGAAAGCTGAATCCTTGATTAAAATTTCAACCAAATTTCTTGACATGGTTACCATAGGGCAAAATAGAAAAGACCACAGTTTACTTGCTATTTTCGCTATTTATTCAATTTTCAGCAATAGAAATCAGATCAGTCTTTCCTCAAGCAAAGTTTATGATAAGTTGATTACAATGACTGGAAAAAAAATTGGGGTGCCCATGCTCGTTGGTGAGCTATAGCCATTTTTCAACTGAAAGAGCTCAATATCAAGGCAAATCCGCCATGTTTTCAGTGTGCACGTGCACGAGAGCGCGCTAAATGACGCCATAAACTATGCGCAGAAAGGATGCGCAGTGCAATTGTGAGGAATAACCTTAAGGTGGCTCAAAACAGTTTCAGCACTTTCCAAGACGTAGATTTTGATGGGTCGTAATTACCACTCTTTATCAATTGACGCTACAATCATGGTATCAAAAACTTGCCCAATCATTGGTGAACACGTTAATAATAATAATATTGTTGGTATTATTTTCATGACACAATAGGTTACCATAGCAGCACTATGGCCTGCTAAAAACATCCTTAATTTCAGCTTTAAGCGCCTATATTTCAAAAACGGCACGGTGAAACTTTTTCTTATTATAAAATTTTGGTAAGCAGGATGAGATGCAACTTTTGGCAAAGTTTAAAAAAACTCTGTACATGGTGTTCAGAGCCATCTTAAATTTTTTTACCAATGATTGGGCAGTTGGTTGATATGATTGTAGCATCAATTGATAAGGAGTGGTTTATTTGAGAAAACTTTGTCAATATGCAATGGGTATAGCCCCTCTCACTGTATACGCGAAATGTGTTTGACTCAACGCAAGTCTTCACATACCTAAATACCTGTTATCAGAAAGGGGATGTGCAGTTACATGTATGTTCATTCCCTCCGACTTTTTACAGTGGAACCTCGATTTAACGAACCTCTATTTAACGAAGTCCACGATATAACGAACGATACTCTACGTCCCGGCCAAAATTACAGTAAAATGTATGGAATAGAACCTCGATGTAACGAACCTCGATATAACGAATTCCTCGATATAACGAATTCCTCGATATAACGAATTCCTCGATGTAACGAACATAATACGGAAGCCCAAACGTAACAATATAATGAATTACGATGTCAACACGTGACAGAAGATAAACGCTGAACAGATCAACAGTCAACAAATCCTTTAATCCATATGGTAAAGAGACAGCAACCTTTCAGTCAACGGCTTATTATTTGTCATAGACATTTGCACTATGGTATTTCCACAGAAGTCACCTGTGTTACAAATCAGTCATTAACTATGACCTCGATATAACGAACATTTTGGTCATTTACCCTCAAATTCGTTATATCGAGGTTTTCGATATAACGAACCCTCCATTTAACGAACAAATTTGGCCGGTCCCCAGCGACTTCGTTAAATCGAGGTTCCACTGTACCTCTACTTTACCCAGGATATCGGTGCTATTTTTTTTATTTTCTACTTCAAGGTGTTCTGCGAGGGTACACGAGAATACAACAGCTCTTTCAGAACTAGTAAGCAAGTGGTAGAAGCTGTGAGCGCACGAAGTTCTGTTATAAGAAAAGACGAGTTGAAGCCCGGTACAAAATACATTGTGTATGTTAAGGCAACCACAGTGAAGGGAGATGGCGCTCGAAGCGATTCTGTCGTACTGCACACTCCTTCAAAAGGTATGCATAATGAGCTGGTTTTTATCGATATAAAATGCACTCATTTCGTGTTGCCTTGTTCCATGGAGACGGCAGTTTTGGGTCAGTACCTGAAAGGCTGATAGAAGCCTGTAGATTTGCACGCTATTAATTTTCGGGATTCAGGGTCTGAACAGCTTTTAAAGGACGGCAGACTAATCTGGAGAAATGTGCATTGCCCGGATTGGAGTGATAGTTGCCTTGTATAGAGCTTGTTAGCCAGGACAATTGTTAAACTTTGGATAAATTAGAAAACCGAAGTTTCCATGTTTTGGTTATATGCTGTTGAGGTTATCATGTGCATGTTGTAGTCTTTCTACCTTTGTCTCTTACAAGCGAAACTAGTGAAATTAGTGAGAGTTGACTGACTTGTAAAATGTTTACCGCATACACGAAGATACTGTGTTCTACCCAGGTAATGAATCTTCTGCATGCTCTTTCATGTATATGTATACTAAAATTAAGCGATTGTTTCTCGTAAATATTTTATCTTCAGCGCCTCCTCCACCTCTTCCTCCCAGAGTAGTTGGAGATGACGTCACGCCAACGACAATAACAATTTCTCTAACTCCATCTTCAGACAAGTATGGAAAAATCATGTAAGTTGCTCTTACAGTATTTCAGATTATCTACAGCAACTAGGAGGTGTTTGTTTTTATAGCTGTATTTAAATTTTTCATCAAAAGCTGTGCAAAGGTCTCGGATGATTGATGTGAAATTACATGGCGTGATAACGTTTGGTCATCTTTCTTTGTTGGCTCAAAACGTTTCAGACAAAACGGTAACTTTTACCCCTGAAGAGTTTACACGAAGGGACTTGTCGCACGAACAGTTCACACGAAACGTTTTGAGGATCAAGTCGTAGGGACTTGTCCCAAGAATTCAAACTGTTTAAATTCGTGGGACTTGTCGCAGTGACGAAAGTTGGTCCCTTCGACTAGATTTTGAAGCAAACATGGCTAGTTTACTTGATGGGACTTGCCCCTGCGACTTGTTGCAGGGACTAGTCGCATGGACTAGTACCCTCGTGTGTGCCGACACACTTTTAGTGTACGCGCGAGTAACTGCTAGTGGGAGAGGGAGGGGTACGGCTAGATTGGTCAGAATCCATCAAGGGGGGAGGGGTGTTGTAAGGTTACTTTACAGTGTAGTTGCTTTACGCCACGGAACCCGGTGATATGCACTACACTGCGTGATTAGCCATTAGGCGTAAACACACACGTGACCATTTACATACTATTGAAATATTATTAGATACTTACTTGAAGATAAAATGCTTTCTCGTCCTTTACATTGTTTATGTCAGCTCATTGTCGTTTCTTTCGTAGAGTTCACCAAGTTATAGTAGAAAGGGTCGGAAAAGTGAGCAAACGGGAGGCAAACTCTGTACCAGACGACATTGTCGGGTACAAAGAGGCGGAGACGAATGGAGATCGTTTCTACATTGCAGCTGAATTCAAAAGAGGTGAACTGCCCGCGGAGTTCATTCTAGGCAATGGAAAAATATATGGGGGTTATGAGAATGCTCCCTTGCAGCCAGAGACACAATACAAGGCGTACTTAAGAGGAGTAACTGAGCATAATGGGGTAAGCTTACATTATATATTCAGAACTAATACAGTACACTACAGTCATAAAGTTTCTATTAACTGTCGTCAGATGAATACGCATTGTTCAGTACCTATAAAGTACTTGAGTATGTATCAGTTTAGCAGACTCAATTGGCTTGATAGCTCAGATTCCAAGCCCTAATCTTCAACCTTTTTCCCGTTTTAAGATTTGTAATTTTGACTGATGCTTTTTCACTTCTTTGTCGTTTCTGTAGAAATGGCTTTTAGGAGAGCCAGCCGAAATCAGCTTGCCGCCAACGGGTAAAATATTCTTTTTTTTTCTTTTTATTTTATTCTTTCATGTTTTATCGATACCATGCAAGGCTGTCTTGAGACCGTACATGTAGACTGTTTTAACGTGCTCTTGTTGGCTCCGTCCACCCTTCCACTTTTCACTTGAGAAATTTTAAAACACAACAACCACCGGCCATGTTGGATTATTTTGTTTGAGGCAACTGCGGGCTGTAAAATCACATGATCATCGTGGTGTCATTTTTCGAAAAGCCCTGTGTTTTCAGTCCTCACTAAAATGCACAGCCAGCGTTTTTAGAAATCCTCCACTTTGAAGAGCGTAGTTTGGATGGGACCTAACAGCAGTTTTTGTTGTGCCATTATTGTCTTTCAGGCGAGGAGCCAGCTGCTAAAAAAGCCGACAGCATTGTTGGCGTGGTCGCTGGTATTTTAGGAGCGTTGATTCTCATCGTGATTATCATCATAGCAGTTTTGCTTTATAAAAGGTAACTGGTCCAGCAGTGATAATCTCAATGGTGATGGTCATATTTACATGTACCACTAATGATGTTTGTTATGCATTGCCAGGCTCGAAATTAACGCTCGCAAACTCGCAAAATGCACCTAGTGATTTTGATAATCTGCAAATGCAAAAGTATCCACTAGCAAACGTTTGCGAGTAAGAATCATCCATGTATGTATCAAAGATTTGAAAAGAATTTGCTAGTGGTCTCACCAGTTTGCTTTTGGAAAAAATCATACTGGCGAAACTTTGCAAGTGGATTAAAAAGTTAACATCGAGCTCTGATTTAGTGAGAAGAACGAAACTGGTATTATTTTGTGCCTGATCTTTTGAAAAAGAACTGTACTGAATTTCCGAGATGAAGTAAAACCATAATTAGAGCAGATTGTATTAAACTTTGTTGCTTAGAAGGGAAAGGGTAGCGAGAAAGTAAAACACAAATGCAAGTTTCTGACTTCTGGCCGGTTGAAAAAATCCCACAACAAAAACCTCAAACCCTCTGTCGGGGAATAGTATGTTTCAAGTTGTAATTATTGAAGTAAGATTCGGCTTTGGCCTTGCTGACCTTTTTGCCGCGTAAACCGTAGTTACATGTATGTTCCCCTTACAAGTCTTTATATATTGTTTGTAAACTGATTTTTGTGAGTGACAAAAGAACCCTTTTTCTCACTTTTGTTTCACGTCAGGTCTAACAGACCACCGAATGCAAACCTTGATGTGGAAAATCAGAAGAGAAAGCGACGAGAATTTGAGCTGCGACGCTCCAGTAAGTTAAGAAGCAGAGTAAAAGTCATTCGTGTTTAAACAATCCATAATGGGGGTTAACATGACTCTGCTTGTTTGTGTTTCAGGCACTAAAAAGAAACTGCTTGCTGCACCAGGTGAAATTGTCAACGATGCAGACCATCCCCCGATACCCGTGGACCAGTTTGGGAAGCATGTGACGAAAATGCACAAGTCTGATGACCGTGGATTCATGATTGAATACAATGCAAGTATAGGGTTGTTAGCGCCCCCCACCCCCCCCCCCCCCTAATCCGTCCCTATCTCTTCCCCCCCTGCCGCTCTTTTCACTTTCTCCGTCTCTCGTCCCTTCTTCACCCACCTCCTCATCTTTCATCGACCTTTTATTTCCTGTGAAACGTTGATGATCATTTTTAACACTATTGCAGAAATTGGACAGTGGTCAAGAGTATGCCAGTGACGCCGCCCTGCTGCCAGAAAACAAGGCAAAGAACAGATATGGCAACATTATTGCTTGTAAGAATAACCTTCACTGTCTACTCTGTTTCTGTCATGACTGCCTATGGATTGATTGGCGTATTTTTCGCTCATTTTTTGCGCAAATATGCGAGTTCCATTGCCTGATTTCATATCGTGAAGGACAAGGTACGAGTCCGTAAATTATGGGATTAGAAACTTCATAAAGTGCAGACCAAACTTTACAAAATCCCCAAGTTTGGTGTAAATAGACCCAATAGTAAGTAAGATACAGCAAGATACAGTCAATAGTGGTCACGTAGTATGCGTAAGTACCAGATGTAGTTGTTACTGGAGTTTGAGCGTCCACCATAATAATAATAATGATAACGATAACGATAACGATAACGATAATCAACTTTATTTGAAGAGGGTAACACGGGACAGTACTTCAACTGAATAACTTGTGGCCCTCAAATTAAAATTATGTAACAAGAAATTAAGTGACCAAAAATGCATCTCATTCGCCACGGCAGAAATGCGACGTATGAACCGGGCCTAAGACTAAAAGAGGAAAAACTATGTTTGCTGCGGAGCGAGCGCAGCGAGCGAGCAGCAACATAATCAGAATTTAAAAAGAATGTGTAAAAGGTAGTACGAATTCTCGAATTCATCACTTTTTACCAGAATGCATTGCTTTTAACCAGAGTGCACTGAGCCACTTTTTACCAGAGTGCATTGCGCCACGCACAACAGGAGGATGTCATACAGTCTTTTTGCGTGGATTCCAATGAGAAAGTTTGCTCTAGGAGAGCGTGCTTTACTTTCGCAACTCTTGCATTTGTTTTAAATTCAGTAGGGGAAAGTTTGTAAATCTGGACGATCAATTGTGGTATCTTATTTTAAACTTAGTATATCATTTCTTAGCAGTCTCGCCTCCGTGGTCGAATTCTTAAATCAGATGAAGAGAAATCGTCGTTACTAGAACTTATCGCAATAATTAAAACAAATGGAAACTGTAGAACTCGCTTATTTTATATATGCTACCATCTATTCCTTTTCATCCAAACATGAACTTAAACTTGAGTATTAGCATTTTCACACATCCGGCGATGGACGCGTCTTCGACAATGTCAGCACTCTAGAGACATTTAATGCGTACCGGTACAGAATTTACAAAAGAGATTTCTTCTCCTACAATTTCCACATCTTTCGATTTTCATCTTTTCGATTTTCTGGTAAAGGGTAGATAGGTGTGTATCATGTGTATGTGATTTATTGTCTCGATCCCTTTTCACACCTCGCCATCGATGCGTCATGATGCATGAAGTTGATGCATACAAGGACAGATTTTAAGTTACACACCACAATTTGGCACTACTTTAAGAAACACAGGTTGTAATGTAAGATTATAACATAGCTAGCAGAGCCACGCAATCAAATTCAGTATACGTAAGCGTGCTCCAAATCTCGACAGTGCTCGCTGATGGCGTCAGCAAATCGCTTTGCCAGAATTTTTTTCGCGCGAGCGGCCATTGTCAGCGCGGGGAAAAATATTATATTTCGCTTCAATGATGGATACAGAGACTCGGCCCACCAGTCCCAAAACAAAAACAATTTTCCGGCCATTTCTCGTGGGCTAGAGTTCTTAAATGAGGCAGAAAAAGAGAAAAACAACGGAAAAGGAAACTCAGCATCAGCGCCGTCACGATTCGCTTCACTGTCCGAAACACACTCTGGTAAAACCAAACAAATTACAAACTGGTCTGTTTCAACCTTTAAAGGTAAGCTTAAGTTTTACCGTTATAAAATTGTTAAATATAAACCTCGAGCTTTCAACAGAAAAATTGAAATAAAACCAATTCCTATTTTGCTTAATATTTCGCTTACCGCGAACAATCACTTCTGATATTGTTGTATTTTTTTCGCGTCGATTTTCAGGAATTTATGCACAATTCCACCGGCTATGTTATAAAGCAATTGGTTCATGCTTTTAGCTGTACACTATCGAGTTATGGAGCACTTGGGAAGTTTGGAGAGCACTCAAGAAGCTAGAGTTGCCCTCGGCTATCGCCTCGGGCAACTCTTACGCTTCTTTCGTGCTCTCCAAACTTCCCGCGTGCTCCATAACTCGATAGTGCACGCTAAAGCATGAACCAATTGTTAATTAATGACTACGTAAAATTGTCACTATCAACGGAATGTGCCTCAGCATTACTATCTTTTAGATACCTTAGTACAATTATAAAATATCCTTACAATGAATATCTACAAACTATAATTACAATAAGAATACAGCTAAGATGAGTCAAGCGAGAGGAAGGTTGTAAAATGCTGGATTAGCATATGACTAGAAAATAAGTTTCACTAAAGCTAAAATGATCACCATCATTGTATCTCGTTAGGAAATGACTACAAATATCCTTTCTAAATGAGGCAGAGAGTTCCAGAGCCTGGTCGCGGAGACACTAAAAGTAATATTGATACCTGCAGTAACGTAATTTGACCTTTAGTATTTCTGTTGTTTGTGCAGATGACCATTCACGGGTTGTACTGTCCCTAATTGAAGGAGTGGCAGGCTCGGATTTCATTAACGCCACAAGAGTTGATGTAAGTTACAGATTTCTTGCATTTTCATTACTTTTCATATTGTATTAGTTTCTCTTGTTACTTCATGTACGTGCAAACTCCGCGGCTCGCGTTGTATAAGCTAACTTAATTCCTAAGATCTCATTCCACAGCGTTTATTTTACTTGTAATAAATCGAACTGTATTCATTTTAACGTTTGCGATGTAAGTTCTTATTGTATATCGTATTTCCTCTCTCTCTCTCTTTCTTGTTCCCTATTTTTTATTGCTTTTTTTTTTCTTAATTTCCAGGGATACAACAAACCAAACGCATACATTGCCAGTCAAGGTGTGTACGTGCTCGTTCTCGACAATTACACCCTATCGGTTTTCTAAGACTTTTTTTGATAAAAATATCAAAGCTGGAATAATCAAAAATAAATAAAATATGTTACATGTAAGAATATATTACCTAGCAAGAGATTTTGTGCAGAACATTTCGTGTTTGCGTGTTTTAAATGTTTAATCGAACTTTATCTTAACATTGAAAAGTATGTTATGATTTCATTTTCTAACAAAACCAGCTTAGAAAACTGCTAGAATCCTGAATATATACGAGGTAAAGTGATAGGCAAGTGTGTAGTGTAGTACAATGCAGACATCATGCATTTCTATTTCCAAGGAACATCAATTCCTGGTCCCTTTTGTTTAACTAAAATACACACATGTACTATACTCTGTAATCTAAACTGGTATACAAGATTAGTTTCCGCCAGAACTCGGCAGAAAAATAAGAATATTATCCAGCCTGGGGATGAGAATGTTGTAAGTTGTTAATTTGTTTCTTAGAAGGATGGCATTAGTCAGAAGTTGCGTGGATTATCTGATCCTGTCCCTCCCACCCCCCCCCCCCCCGTGATAGTTCCACTGCAATTAGAAGAATTCTTTTCATTTGTCTAATAGGCCCAGTCCCACCCACCTTTGACGATTTTTGGAGGATGGTGTGGGAACAACGATCCTCTTCAATTGTCATGTTGACAAATCTACAAGAGAGACACAAGGTATGTGATGCCATAGGCAAATATTGCTATTCGAGTTTTGCTGCAAATAGCAACAGGTACATGTACTTCAACTAGCAATGGAGCAAAGAGAAGATGCAGCAAACCTAGGAACGGTCTTCCTACAAACTGTTGTTGCCACTCTCACGGTAACTTTTCCTAACTTATTCTTACTTATTCTTTCCTAACTTTTGTTACTTATTGTCTTTATAGCCTTGTTGTACTGACTATATGTAAGTCTTCCTGGGGAGCGATGATCTTGAAATAGAAAAGGGGACTTTTGTGTTCTCTTGAATATGGACTTCAAATGTCCTTCTTCTGTGAGAATGACAAATTAACCCTTTAAACCCTAAGATCAAAATTTGAATTCTCACTTGTTACCCCTTTTCATTTCCTACGGAGGTAGTGGGGAAAAGTTGATAAAATATCAGGCAAATTCGTCTTGTGTGTTCATGTTCATAATTCTCATGACCACTCTGCTTTACAAAGCGTTGATGTTATATGGAGAAATTTGATGCTGATCACTCTTAGGGCTTATAGGCGGTTATTTAAACTTATTTTGAAAATATTAAAGGCACAGCGACTGACTGATCGATCCTAAAGGGAGATGATCAGGAGAGTTTACGTTCCTTTGCATCATATAATACCATTATCATGTATACATTGTATTTTCCAGCTGAAATGCCACAAATATTGGCCAGACGAGACACAAGACTATGGAGACATTTCTGTGATGCTTGTTAAGTCGGAGCACTATTCAGACTACATAATAAGAACTTTCAATGTAAAGCGGGTCAGTAACACTTCTGTAGTCTATCAATTTCCTTGAAGAAAAAGCCACCCATATAGCCAAACCTTTGTAGTGACCTCACCTGGACCAATTTAATTATTTATTTCCCAGGAAAGCGAAAAGGAGGAGAGAGAAGTGAAACAGTTTCATTTCACTGTTTGGCCTGATCACGGCGTGCCTGAATATCCCACGGCTTTGTTGGCATTCAGGAGACGAGTCAGAGCCTATAACCCGGCTGATGCTGGACCGCTTGTTGTGCACTGCAGGTCTGATATTGCATTTACTAATTCTTATTTTGGCTATGTTTACTTGTAAGGTGCTACAGTACATGTCTTCAGTGGCGGATCTAGGGGAGAGGCCCGGGGGCCCGGCTCCCCTTGTTTTGGTTAATTTAAAAAAGAAGAAATGACCGAAGGGAAAAAAGCCAGCATTGCAAGTAAATGAACCCTCCCCCCCCACCCCCCCTTCACCCCCCCCCCCCCCATCAACCTGGTCTTAGGGCGCGTTCGTTTGGGATATTCCTGAATAGGAATACATTCCGGAATATATTCGGGCTATTCTGCTCCTGGGGGCAGAATATCCGGAATGCGGCAAATCCAGGTATTCCGGAATGAGAATAGCTCCCAAACAAACGCTTACTCGCATTATTCCAATTATTCTTATTCCGGATTGATCCCAAACGAACGCGCCCTAAGTATTGCTATTTGGTAATTTATGAATTTCAACATATCGTTAATTAAATCACATGCATATGGAGATTGAGATCTAGTTCTTACTACTAGAACTTCGCAAATATTTTTCCAGATTATTTTTCTTCGTTGCTGACTTCTTGTGCTTTACCCTTTTCTTTTTCAAGTGCTGGAGTTGGTAGAACAGGAACTTTCATGGTTATCGATAGCATGCTGGACAGGATAAAGGCGGAAAGTACAATCGATATCTTCAACTTTGTTGCTTACTTGAGAACACGAAGAACAGCCATGGTTCAAACAGAGGTGCGTGATATATTCAATCATTTTATTATGTTAAATCAAATGCCCTCCAGTAAAAACGTAAGCATTAAAATGGCTGTGTCACGGGTGAATTTAGTTTATTTTATTTTAAGTTCCCAAATACTCACCATGAAACTTAACGTTAGGGAACAAATTACTTTTATTGGTCTTAAAAACAAACCAATGTTTTCCAGGGCGAATTTAACTTTGGAAACATTCGAGCTTAACAGTTTTTCAAAAACCGATATCCACATCTGTTTAGTCATCTTAAGTTATTGCGCCTCCGTACCTTTTATTGTATTTTATTTTTGTTGTATCCTTCATTGTTGTGTTATCGTTAATTTTCCTTCAGTGTTTCAAATGGTTATTTTTATATTTCAGTCAGATGGGGTGCCATGTTGGCTAACACAGTTTCTGTAAAGAATTAAGTTTCATTAATTCACTAGTTTTTTTCTTTTTTTTTGCTGCTTTTTAATTGACCATGGCGGTGATCACCCAAAAAGCCCTTACTATCTTAGTCACTGCTCATGTGTGAATATCATTTTTTTTGCGGCTTAATATTTCTTGTTTTATTGCTGTTTTCTTTGCTTTAGCATACAAATTGAGTGTAAATGTACGTTGTAGTGTAAATAGAGAATTGAGGAATTTGAAATGGCTCGTGTAAGATTGAAGCGTTTGAATTCTTTCTTTTAGGAGCAATACACCTTTTGCCATGACGCTATTTTAGAATCCGTTCAGTGTGGCAACACACAGATCTACGCGCATGACTTGAGAATAACGCTGGCTCGTATGGTTGAAGTGGACAAAGAATCCAAAGTGACGCGCTTTGAGTCTGAATTCAAGGTAAGTAATCACGCTTGCGTTCGTCCCAGGTCTCGTCCACACTGCGCCAAAAGAATTTGAAAACTCGGTCAGGGAAATCACAAGTGTCCTTCGCAGCCGTTTTTTTTTTTTTGGGCGGGGGGGGGGATGTCACGTAACGCTCCCCCGTTGCGTGACATCCCAGACTAGGAAATCAAATGATTGTCGTGATGTTGTAGTTTTCGATCCACACTAGCACGCAAACCCGCAATTCCGGTTTGAAGAGCGTTTTCGAAAACGGATTGGAGAAGCTCCGTTTTCGTGACGTGGGCGGTAGGCCTAACCATAAAACTAAAGCTACGTTTTCAGATTTGCTCGTCGCATTTTGGAAGGGTTCTGAGGTCCTTGTTCAAACAACTGAACTTAAGAAGTAAATACCGCCTTCTGATTCGCCGAGATGGCCTGTTTTGCTGGTTATTATTAGCTTTTTCGGCTTGTTTCAGACACTCAACAAAGTCAGCCCAGTACTTCACAAAGGACACTGTGTAGTGGCGTCGTATCCAGAGAACAAGGAGAAAAACAGATCGCAAGAAATTCTAGCACGTAAGTAACTCATCTAAAGGGAATTAAAATGGTCTTCCTGAATGTAGTGGAACATTCTCGTTAAACAGTTGACTTTTGTTTTAAGTACTAACGTCTCATTTTCACATTCAACGCGCGATTACTGTGCCAAGCAGGCAGACGGAGAAACTCTGACACCATGTTGAACTAATTGCTGCGGAGCGAGCGTAGCGAGCGAGCGAGCAGCAACATAATCAAGATTTAAGAAGAATATATAAAAGCGAGTAC
>JAHPZR010000226.1:2500-5000 GCA_019787425.1 Platygyra sinensis | reverse complement strand
GCAGGAACAAATGTACGAATAGATTAAAATGAAATGTACATTTGGTAACTTAATGGTGCTACCCCAAATAATAGCTTTAATTATTATATATATTTGAAAATCTTTTATAAAGAAGTCATTTCAGTATTGTAAAACATTGAGTGTGATTGCTGACCTTTTGCTATGTTTAAAATGCCGGTTGCGTATAGTTGCATCAGATTGCTAGCTGGAAAATCACAAATCCTTTTCATCCTTGTATGCAATGATTTGCATGGCATCCTTGTTTGAATTTGCTCTCAACAGTATGCCAGATAACTCTGTAAGAGGTTTCTTGTGCGTGCGGTAAAGTGAGAGTTGGCTAGTGCCTTTTTTTATAACCAAGTTGAAATTATCAAATGTTTTTACATGTAAAATGTAGTTAGCCAGATCAAATATAGAATTATACTGAGAAATAGCAATAGCGAGATGCTCAATGCGAAACCTACTCAAATCGCAAGGACTTTTTCCGTTTTAATTATTTTAAATATAATTTGTAAGCAAGTGCATGAGAGTTGAATGTATTTCCAACAGTGACCATTTTATGGTTTTATAATTTATAAGTAATGGTTTATCTATAACTAAATCTAAATCTATAGACTAAAAGAAGTGTCTTTATTATAAAGTATCCAAAGAAAGGACTGCAGTAATCCAGAAACATGGATATTTTTTATATACCCGTCATCAAAGCATGTAACTTTAATTTTAAACCTCAGTAGAAGGTAAACAGTTTGGTTCTTGAGGGAAAACAAACTTATTAGCTGTTTCCCAAGGAACCAGTAATTTGTTAAATAGCTGGAGAATTGTACAAAGTACGGAGACGAGAAGAATTACGAGTAACCTCGGGTTAGTGGATTAGCGAGCGAAATTTATATGTAGCCGTTGCTACGTTACCACAAATCAAGCAATGTTAGTGGTGCATGTTAGGTTCAACTAAACTCCAGCTGTATAACAAAAGCTCTTATTAAAGCCAGCGTGTGAGGACAAGAAATAAAAATAAATAAATTCATGGAGTTAATGAACGACCGCTAACTCTGCAATGCTGTATGTTCCAAGTTTCCTTTTGTAATGTTTCTCAGAAATAAAATGTGTTTTTTTAATACACTCATTGTTCTCCACTTTTTTTTTTGCACTTCATTCGCTGTTAGCCATTCGACCAAGTCCAGAGGAAATTGTTTCTAACTCTTGGAGGGTTTGTGGTCTTGACTTCAAAGTCAATCCGAAATTAGACAATTATGAAGGGGGGAGTAGGTGGCGGTTGGTTTTAGTAGCGAGGGGTGGGCGGGAGGTGCAGAACAGCTTAAGTGCTGGGAAGAGGTTACGGATATCGTTATACAGACCCTCACAAAGTTATAAACACGCTCAATACAAGCTTGACTTGCGTGTGGTTGTCCTAAGTGTCTCTCAGTGTTTTATACTAGTCACTAAAACGTGTTGACTCTGAAAACTGGATTTAATTCCGTTTAATTTACAGAAAATCATTGAATTCAACTGTTTATTTGAACGCTTTAGTGCATCGAAGATAACAGTTTACTTAAAAGAACAAATTTTCCTTTGTTAAATTATCAGAGTATTTTAATCGTGACAACCACATTGAAAAAAGCCGCCAACTTTCAATAGCTCAAAAAATTAAATACAAACAGCTGGCGCTCGAACGTTTTTATGATCTAACATTACCAGAGCTCTTTTGCGTAATACAAATCTGAGAAGCATTTTGCCGCCAGTATACAAAGAAGTAAAAGGTATATGTAGCTAGCTGAGTTGTAAAAATCTAAGACTCTCGCCATGTCGTTTTTGGCTGGAAACGATTCGTTTTCACATCAGCATCAACAACAACAACACCATCCACTTCAACAGCATCAGATGATTCCTCTTCCTTCAGCAATCTTTTTCACCTGCTTGGCACCAGTAACAGTTCTCGGCAATGGATTTTTGCTTCTTACATTTCACAGGAACTCTGCGTCACTTCTTCGCACTCCATCTAACTTCTTCATCTTCAGCATGGCGTGGGCGAACTTTCTTACTGGTTTTGTCCTGCAACCGCTGTTGGCGTACCATTATTATTCTCTCTATCTAAATGAGAATCGTCCACTTTTACTCCGGAAGGTGATGTCCGCGTTTTCCATCGTTACAATGAATGCTTCAATATTTAGCGTGTGCGCTTTCTCATGGGACAGTTTTCTAGCTTTGACCCGGCCCATAAAACACAGGAAGTGGATGACAATCCGAAGGGCGAAAGTAGTCATTGCTTGCGTTTGGTTCTACCAAATCGGTTTCGCATCCCTGCTGTTTACAAACATACCATTGTCATTGTTTCTTCAGGTTGATCTACATTTGAACACGACTTTGACATCTACACTCTTGCTTGTGTGCTACGTTTGTTTGTACAAAGCTTTTAAGCAGCGTGAGCGGAAGAGAGTGAAGTCATTCAACAGTCCCAGGCCACAGATAAGCTTCAGGACTGGTAAAAGGAGCTCCAAGTCGG
>JAHPZR010000223.1:0-10025 GCA_019787425.1 Platygyra sinensis | reverse complement strand
TTGATTTACACAACAAAAAGCAGTGACGTCTGTGTCAAAACAAGGTGACCTCCAGCCTCGCTGCAATTCCGGAGGCCAGCGTCACTGAACAGACAATGTAAAATTGTCTATCAGCCGCCAACGAGTCATTCGTATGCACAAATGTTCGGCAATCATTGTGCTGAGTGTTTGAGGTCAGTATCCCTAGGAGTGTTTTAGAGAGAATTATCTCGTGTACGTCAGTAGTGTTAACTGAAGTGTGACGAAGGTCGCGTGTAAAGTTTCGACAGAGGTCGTGTTTGTTGAAGTGTAACAGAGAGGTTACGTGGATATCTGGCAAGAGGCCGTGTTTATACAAGAGAGACAAAGGTCGTGTGTAAAGTTTAGAGGAGGAGTGTTTATTCAAGTGTAACTGACAAGCCTAGCGTGTGCTTGTTGTGAAGTCTTAAGTGGAGTTACTGCGTTCATCTGGAAAAAATAACCTTGTTGTTGTTTCCGACATCCCTGCGTTCTGTTTAGACTACAAACTACCTGCCACTTAAAACATCGAACTTGCAACACAGACCAATCACTTTCAGCAGACCAGGCTTGCAACGCCATCGACCGACAAACACTATTCACTTGACCCTGAAGATGACTTCTTTTCGAAAAGTCAGTCATCAACGTTAAAAACAGTTCTTTTCAGAACTACCCTCACCCGGACGATCCCACTATGCCCACTATATGAGGTTACACCGGCAAGTGAGAGATATATTTTGAGGTGGCTGAACACAGTTTTTGATACCTCTGTTTCATTTACCTTTGCTTCTAAAACTCTTGATCCTTTGGTCGCCAAAAATGGCAGCAAGCAAGTTAACAACACAGACTTCAACTTTTTGATAATTAAACTGTCGTATGTGCCGTTGCCATGGCAGCATGATTAATTATATACAGGCGTTTAAAATCGGTTTTGTTTATTTGCAGAAAATCTAGTCATTAGATTTTGTTTATAATTTGCATGCAACAAGCTTGTAACGATACTCACATGTTAGCGCTATTTTAATAATAATTTAACAAACAGATCTTTAATTATCCCTCGTTGAAGGTTCACTGGCATATCTTGAATTTCCTTTGTTAAATTTTAATTTTTTTGAATCCTCCAGTTACTTATTTTCTAAAGTATTTTCGCTCTAAATTTCGTGAAATTCTAATGAGTGGTTCTCGAGAAATAGGCGTATCTCCGAAAGTCAGTTTTTCACTCAATCGCAATTTTTTCGACTTACTACGCATGCGCTGCATTTAACTGGGTTCCTTCGGTAACAAACAAAAGCTGAGAATTGCTGGTTTCTTTGCATCGTTACTTTTTCTCACATACCTCGGTAATAAAAGAGTAAAACCATCAATAAAGTGTTCATTTGTGAAGAAAAATAGTACAGACAGCGCGGACATTGAGCAAATAAAATGATCGCTGTATTGATGCCATGCTTGTTTTTATGCAATACTTGTGCGTGCGCTGAATTGTGTTAGCATGAGCGCGCGCGAAAACTGTGTTCGGCCACCTTAATACTACTTACCAACTGCAAACAAAACTTGCAATGTGCCACCGGTAAAGAAAAAAAGAGATCTCTCGCGACTTTAAATTCCTCGAGCACACACACATACGTATAAGTGACGACCTTCGGTTAGAGATACTTTATCTGTGCCCAGACGAATCTTTGCTAGTCAGGCGCAAATGAAATGCCCTTAGCTGGGGGTAACAGAACCGGCATCATACATGTGTCAGTGTCTTCGTATTAGAACACACGTCACAGACTATTTATCTGCTAAGAATAATACAAAGGATTCTTTCTTTCCAATCAGATGCCAACATTCCGAGGGCTTTTTCCTGAGACCTGGCGACAAAAGACCCTTTCCCCAGGGGCTCCTCACGTTCTCTCCAACTATTCATCTCCGACTTTTTCCCTGCCAGTTTGAATTCATTTTGAGTGAAACTAACAAGGAATCATGTCCCTTTATTATTAATATTGTCATAGACTATTCTCTCGTATAGACAGTAAAATCCGTCACGAGAAACATAGCTGTCAAAGAAGAGGACCCGAAAAAACACGAGAAGTCCCAAAGATCACATTTCCGAACGAAAAGAATCATGGGATTCCAAATGGGATAGAAATGAGAAAAGGGTTTCGGTTTAAGACACTCTCTAGTATCTTGATTGTTGGACCCTCCGGTTGTGGCCAGACTTGTTTCACGGAATTGGATCATTTGGAAGAATATTTGTAAACCCTCCCCCTAAGATTCATTATTGCTACGGGGCGTGGCAAGATGGATTCCGAGACATGAGAGACGATGGGGTTATAAATTCGTGTCCTATATTCACGAAATGGAGAAACCTCATAAAAATTCCAATACCATATATGGAACTACACGTCATTCGGAGTCATTAGACGTAACTTTACATCACTAAACGACACTATACATTAATATACATCATTTGACATTATTAGACATTGTTCACTATCAACAGACATCATAGTCCATAACTTTACATCATTCACCATCACTAGGCGTACTTCACCATCACTAGACGTAATTCACCATCACTAGACGTAATTCACCATCATTAGACATCATTCACCATCACTAGACGTAACTCACCATCACTAGACATCATTCACCATCACTAGACGTAATTCACCATCACTAGACATCATTCACCATCACTAGACATCATTCACCATCACTAGACGTAATTCACCATCACTGGACATCATTCACCATCACTAGACATCATTTACCATCACTGGACATCATTCACCATCACTAGACGTAATTCACCATCACTAGACATCATTCACCATCAGTAGACGTAATTCACCATCACTAGACGTAATTCACCATCACTAGACATCATTCACCATCACTAGACGTAATTCACCATCATTAGGCGTATTCACCATCAATAGTCATCATTCACCATCATTAAACGTCATTCACCATTACTAGACATCACTTACCATCACGAGATGTAATTTACCACCACTAGACGTAATTCACCATCACTAGACATCATTCACCATCACTACACATCATTTACCATCACTGGACATCATTCACCATCACTAGACGTAATTCAGCATCACTAGACATCATTCACCATCAGTAGACGTAATTCACCATCACTAGACGTAATTCACCATCACTAGACATCTTCCACCCTCACTAGACGTAATTCACCATCACTAGACATCATTCACCATCACTAGACGTAATGCACCATCACTAGACATCATTCACCATCCCTAGAAGTAATTCACCATCACTGGACATCATTCACCATCACTAGACATCATTTACCATCACTAGACATCATTCACCATCACTAGACGTAATTCACCATCACTAGACATCATTCACCATCCCTAGAAGTAATTCACCATCACTGGACATCATTCACCATCACTAGACATCATTTACCATCACTAGACATCATTCACCATCACTAGACGTAATTCACCATCACTAGACATCATTCACCATCACTAGACGTAATTCACCATCACTAGACATCATTCACCATCAGTAGACATAATTCACCATCACTAGACGTAATTCACCATCACTAGACGTAATTTACCATCAGTAGACACCATTCACCATCACTACGCGTAATTCACCATCACTAGACGTAATTCACCCTCACTAGACGTCATTCACCATCACTAGACATCATTCACCGTCACTACACATCATTCGCCATCACTAGACATCATTCACCATCACTCGACATCATTCACCATCACTTGACGTCATTCACCATCACTAAACATCATTCACCGTCACTAGACATCATTCGCCATCACTAGACATCATTCACCATCACTCGACATCATTCACCATCACTCGACATCATTCACCATCACTAGATGTAATTCACCATCACTAGACATCATTCACCATCACTAGACATCATTCACCATCACTCGACATCATTCACCATCACTAGACATCATTCACCATCACTAGACATCATTCACCATCACTAGACATCATTCACCATCACTCGACATCATTCACCATCACTAGACATCATTCACCATCACTAGACGTAATTCACCATCACTAGACATCATTCACCATCACTAGACGTAATTCACCATCACTAGACGTAATTCACCATCACTAGACATCATTCACCATCACTAGACGTAATTCACCATCACTGGAAGTAACTCACCATCACTAGACATCATTTACCATCACTAGACATCATTCACCATCACTAGACGTAATTCACCATCACTAGACATCATTCACCATCACTAGACGTAATTCACCATCACTAGACTTAATTAGCCATCACTAGACGTCATCATAGAGCAAATCCAAGCAAACGTTTCCAATTTTGAGATTGCATCCCCCGGCCCCAAAACCATGTGGACTTTTAAAATTTTTACGATATCTGCCGAAATTCTGGCCAACTTTTATCGTGGGAAAAAAATTTTAATTATCCGGGAGAATGCCACTAAAATGCTCGAATAATTTTCAATGCTTTTGGCTCACTGAAATGCTCGTAAAATGCCAGCATAATGTACAAAAGCCTATAGGCCTAGGGTCGAATTGGTACATGGATACAGATGTTCGTAACTTAAAAATTATGTTTTTTTAAGGCTAATTCTACCTGATTTTATGACATATGTAACAAATTAAGCTCTATCAAATAGGCCTATATATGCTGTGTTAAACACACACACACTTAAGATATGATTCTTCAACTTAAATATATTCCGATAGTAATGACTATAAATCCTAGAAATGCTATGGTCTGTGACGCGCCTTATCTTCAAAACGAGTTCGGTGACCCCCGATTTTTTTACGTTTTCAAACTTATCTAATCTTATACTTATCCTTTTCTACCTGCAGTCAAAGTTTAAAAAAATCTTTACGTGGGAGATTTTGGGCGCGAACGTCCTAAAGCTGTTACAGCAATCCAGAGGGAATCAGGTCGCTTGCAGCGACACAGTTCGTCAGACTCTTCGTAGTGGCTTCGGGATCTATCACAGCAAAACAATCTAATGGGACGAGAGAGAATGCGCAAATACTTGGCTCCACTAGTAGGATTTAATCCAATAACTAGTACACAGAACGTAAACGTAACCAGAACATGACCAGAATATCAGGCAGTTGAAAACTAAACAAAATAAGTTTTCCTATTTTTAACAGCGAAAGCTAATAAACAAATAAAACTTATTCATCGTGTTTTCTCTCTTCAGCCTGAGCAAGGAAGCTGGCTCCTCACCAGCTACTGGTTCTGTCGAGAAGAAAATGTCGCAAATTTCCGACTTTTTTTCCAAAATTAAACAGCGCTCTTTTAAAGGTTAGTTTAGGCTTTCGTAGCTTTATTAAACTTATGGTGAAATGAAAGCTTACTACTATGTCTGTGTATCACATTTCATATAATAGGATCATTTTTTGTTGAGTTTAATTCTTCAGTTTTAGAACCCTGCGTGAAAAATTTTGGCAACTAATTCCCCATAAATTAATTGACAGCTGAACAACCACATAGCCCCACGGTCCACACCCAACCACTAGAGGCAGAACATTCCACAACACCGAGTCAGTCTTCAATAGACATTCATATCCATGTACTGAACAGAACAGTTACAACCAACAAACCTGCTTTCCCAAGAAAACAGTTGGCAAACAGAATCGCTCGTTTCAAACAAAAGGGTTCACCGACTTTCCCTGGCCTCACTGAGGCAAATAGAGCAAATAGACTTGCAGTGTTTTTTATTTGCGTCGAAGAGAATGAAAGATTGAATCTGCGCGCTGCTAGAAAAAAAGAATGCGATGATGGGCAGTTCGCACGGATTTTCAAACTGGAAGAAGACTTTGGTACGATCCAAGGAACATCAACTTTCTGAGTGTCACAAGCTGGCCATGGAGTTTCAAATAAGCATTCATAATAGTTGCGGAAATATTATAAAAATGTCCAACGATAGAGCCAAAAAAACTATGGAAACTAAAAGGTTCTGTCTGCTCAAAATTATACAATGTTTGCAGTACGTTGCTCGACAACCCCAACCCTAAATCTAACTCTAACGCATAACCGATGCAAGGAGACACCCACGAAGAATATCGGGCCAATCTAACTTTACTCAGCTGCTCAAACTAAGAGGGAGCTAAGACTAACCTGTCTTTTAATTTTGAAAATGGTTAGAGAGGAAGGAAGATAAGTACACTTCATAAGAGATTGAAAACGAAATTACTTCTATCATAGCAAATAATGTCATTCGCAATTTAGAAGCAGATACCCGTGGTGGATTTTTTGGCAATTATCGCTGACAAATACAAGGATATCAGATACAAAGACCCGTTAAACATATTTAGTATACACCTCACAATTGAATAGTACTTTTAGCGCGCGCTGATTGGCCAGCTCGGAGGTGATTAGCCAAGTACTATTCACCTCCGAGCGTACCAACTTTTTTGTCCGTATATTGTCACAAATAAAGTTACCCTTTGGGCCACTAGTTATTCAGCTTGGGTGGTATATAAGTGGTGGATATTTACCTCGCCGCTTCGCGGCTTGGTAAAACTCCACCACTATTCACCTCCACCTCGGTGAACAATTGTTAAGTATCCGATAGATAAGTAAATACCTTGAGTACTCTGGAGATTTTCTTGTTTTTTATTCAATACACGCGATACAGGTGTGGAAACGATAAGGTGCGTGATTAGAGACGTGTTACTTAAACTAAAATTATCATTAGCTTACTGTCGAGAACAGTGTTACGACGGTGTAAGTAGCATGCCTGGACATAAAACTGGCATAGCTTAGACAATCGAGAGGACGTTCAGCACAAGGGTCATCCCACTCACTGCCATGGAAATTCATTAAGATTAAGTGTAAAGGACACAGTAAAATACTGTAAGTTGCTCTTAAGAGGCCCTGTCTGAGAAAGCGTGTCAGACCTTGGAAACGGGGGTCGGCCAAATTCAATGAAACTTGGTGAGGACATTGACCTTGATGAGCTATTACTAGATCCACTTTTATTTGTCTTCGTTCTATCTTCCTTTCACTTTTTCAGGGGGGGTCCTATTTTGGGGTCTCAGAGTACAAAAAAACACCCATATGAGAGGTAACTTTCGAGTACCATTACAATAAATGTAGAAAGCTCACAGCATATATAATGGTATAGGATGTTTGTACTAAGAACCTACTTTTAAATGGTTTATGGCTTTAGGGAATATAATTATTGGGAGGAGATATGCATGACACTAAATTTACTCAAATTTCGACCCCCCTGAAAACACGAAAAATAGCCCAACTTCAAAAAATCATAATTTTTAGCTGTAATCCTATTAAGAATCAAGACAGACGTCATGAGTTACCTAAGGGCATCTATAATCCAAAACAGTATAGAAAAATTTGGGTCATTAAGATTTGCTGCTTTCCTGGCATCATTATTATGCAACACTTTTGCAAAATGACCTCATTTGCATAAACCTAATTTTGACTTAAAAATCACTGTAAAATCAGTTTTTTTCCCAGCCTAGATAATTTTTAAGGGAAAGAGAATGTTTCATAAATTTGAAAGAGTGATTTCGTGTAAACAAAATAAAAGGAAAATAAAATTACTGTGCTATGAGTCATGAAAACGCTTTTGGCCAAGCCTGATGTGGGACTTGTAATTAAACTTATACACTACTGGCTACACAGTTATTACAAAATCAATTAATCATAATATATAGTGATATCTTAACAGTTAAGTAAAGTTTTCTGAAGCAAAATAATGTAAAATATCTTGCAATCATTCCTCATTTTGTCCGTGTTTGTATTGAAGACTGGTTACAATTTGGCACCAGTCTCCATGCGTCGAACAACAAACAGAACTTGCAACAAGATAGTTGAATTGGAAGATGACTTACTGCTCATTTGGCAGTAACTCAGACCCTTGTAGTACTGTAAAATAGGTGCTACATGACGATGCCATAGTGTCCTGCACGTCGGATTTGGGGCCATGGCTCCAAAATTAGTATAAAGGTTTCGGAGCATCGGGCATTAGAGGTTGACCAAAGGCTGGGACAAGTGAGTAAAACATTCTTACAGTGTGACAGGATGTAATCAGCTGCAAACTAGTCAGATTCTTTTATACCAGGTCTTCTTATACATGGTAAAATGATGCTTTTGACAAGCACGATAACAACGTTTATCCGGTTTTGACACCAGTTTATTCAGGATTTAATCCAATAACTAGTACACAGAACGCAAACGTAACCAGAACATGACCAGAATATCAGGCAGTTGAAAACTAAACAAAATAAGTTTTCCTATTTTTAACAGCGAAAGCTAATAAACAAATAAAACTTATTCATCGTGTTTTCTCTCTTCAGCCTGAGCAAGGAAGCTGGCTCCTCACCAGCTACTGGTTCTGTCGAGAACAAAATGTCGCAAATTTCCGACTTTTTTTCCAAAATTAAACAGCGCTCTTTTAAAGGTTAGTTTAGGCTTTCGTAGCTTTATTAAACTTATGGTGAAATGAAAGCTTACTACTATGTCTGTGTATCACATTTCATATAATAGGATCATTTTTTGTTGAGTTTAATTCTTCAGTTTTGGAACCCTGCGTGAAAAATTTTGGCAACTAATTCCCCATAAATTAATTGACAGCTGAACAACCACATAGCCCCACGGTCCACACCCAACCACTAGAGGCAGAACATTCCACAACACCGAGTCAGTCTTCAATAGACATTCATATCCATGTACTGAACAGAACAGTTACAACCAACAAACCTGCTTTCCCAAGAAAACAGTTGGCAAACAGAATCGCTCGTTTCAAACAAAAGGGTTCACCGACTTTCCCTGGCCTCACTGAGGCAAATAGAGCAAATAGACTTGCAGTGTTTTTTATTTGCGTCGAAGAGAATGAAGATTGAATCTGCGCGCTGCTAGAAAAAAAGAATGCGATGATGGGCAGTTCGCACGGATTTTCAAACTGGAAGAAGACTTTGGTACGATCCAAGGAACATCAACTTTCTGAGTGTCACAAGCTGGCCATGGAGTTTCAAATAAGCATTCATAATAGTTGCGGAAATATTATAAAAATGTCCAACGATAGAGCCAAAAAAACTATGGAAACTAAAAGGTTCTGTCTGCTCAAAATTATACAATGTTTGCAGTACGTTGCTCGACAACCCCAACCCTAAATCTAACTCTAACGCATAACCGATGCAAGGAGACACCTACGAAGAATATCGGACCAATCTAACTTTGACTCAGCTGCTCAAACTAAGAGGGAACTAAGACTAACCTGTCTTTTAATTTTGAAAATGGTTAGAGAGGAAGGAAGATAAGTACACTTCATAAGAGATTGAAAACGAAATTACTTCTATCATAGCAAATAATGTCATTCGCAATTTAGAAGCAGATACCCGTGGTGGATTTTTTGGCAATTATCGCTGACAAATACAAGGATATCAGATACAAAGACCCGTTAAACATATTTAGTAGACACCTCACAATTGAAGAGTACTTTTAGCGCGCGCTGATTGGCCAGCTCGGAGGTGATTAGCCAAGTACTATTCACCTCCGAGCGTACCAACTTTTTTGTCCGTATATTGTCACAAATAAAGTTACCCTTTGGGCCACTAGTTATTCAGCTTGGGTGGTATATAAGTGGTGGATATTTACCTCGCCGCTTCGCGGCTTGGTAAAACTCCACCACTATTCACCTCCACCTCGGTGAACAATTGTTAAGTATCCGATAGATAAGTAAATACCTTGAGTACTCTGGAGATTTTCTTGTTTTTTATTCAATACACGCGATACAGGTGTGGAAACGATAAGGTGCGTGATTAGAGACGTGTTACTTAAACTAAAATTATCATTAGCTTACTGTCGAGAACAGTGTTACGACGGTGTAAGTAGCATGCCTGGACATAAAACTGACATAGCTTAGACAATCGAGAGGACGTTCAGCACAAGGGTCATCCCACTCACTGCCATGGAAATTCATTAAGATTAAGTGTAAAGGACACAGTAAAATACTGTAAGTTGCTCTTAA
>JAHPZR010000222.1:37500-48071 GCA_019787425.1 Platygyra sinensis | reverse complement strand
TTGAAAAGGAGAAAATAGCCATTCAAATTGTGTGATTGTTTACTCAATAACAATATTATTATATAGATTTTAGCCAAGTCTAGAAGAGTAGCTCAGCTCCTGTTTACAATAAGCAGTATTGCTTTGTATTTTCTCTGTTTTTATTATTTGCTTGCATTTAATTAAACACTGGGTCTGATAAGTAAAAGGAAAGAGCTCTTTGCTTGCTTGACAACCGATTGAATTGTCAGGAATGTGACTACCAGGGCATGAAAAATGGCTGTTTAAAAACTCAAATTATACCTTTTATAGTCAGTGGCCTATTTTATTATACTGTTTCATGTGTTTCTCTTAATGAGCCCTTTAACACTGCACAACAGCCTTTTTGCTCCATTATTTGTAGTGTTATGTTGGTATAACTGGGCAGGTGTATTTTTTGAAAAGCTATGAAAGAGCATGGAAGGGATGTTACTTGCAAAACATTCAAAGGGGATTCCAAAACAAGTTTGGACATAGCACTTAATATTAAATTTAAAAACCTAGTACTTTTCTTATGGGTCTAACACTTGATCATTCTACTAAATTTGAAAATTCTCATGTGAATAAAGAGTGGTCTTTTTGCCTCCTTCAAACCTTAAAATCATGGCTCGTTAAGGCAAACAAATATAGTCTCTTACCTAATTATCATGCATATTGTTCATCTTCAATTCTTAAATTTCTATAATCACCCATTTTCCCTTCATAATGTATTGCTAATCACCCCCGTTGCCTTAATTTCATTATCTCGCTTTTTTAGATTCTCACCTATTTGTTTACAGCTGCCACTAATAATTTTTCCTTGCCTTCGAGAACTGTAAGCTAACACACAAATTTTCCAAAGAGTTTTAAAATTGCACTTAGCCAGAGACAAGAGAAAATTGAGTTAGGAGAGTGAATCTCCTATTTTGGCCTTTTACCCAAGACATGATACATGTACCTACACATGTTACTTGTGCATTGTCTGGATATTTTCAGAAGGATTTGTTTATGTTTCATTTCATTTCAACGGGAAGGAAAACCTCCAACGCTGTGGGGAGCTAAGGAGCTTCCGACGGCCCTTAATATGTTTTGAAAAGAGTTTAAATACGAGAAAGATGTCCCCTGCACAAAAACGAACAAACAGATCGTCGAAAGTACAGACACTGTTGCTCCCTGTCCAGACAACAAAAGGAAATAAGCAAGAACGGCAGCAATGCCTTGGACAATAGAGACCTTCAGCACCGCGACGGGAGGTGGCGACAGGGACGGCACATCCGCGTAAAGGCTGAGGCGAGACCGGCGTCGCGTTTCACTCGCCTAAGCATGTTAAGCAACACTGCGACGGCAACTTAATCCCGCCAGTTTTCTAGTTAAGCAAAAGGCCACAAGTTTCTATGGTTTATAGGCTGATAAACCACTTGGGATGTTGATAGAACACGAGAAGAATTTGTAAATCGCGAGCCGCAGGCGAGTGATTTACGAATTCTTCGACCTGAGGAGGAAATCTTTTCATTTGAAAGCAGGCTTTCGAGGCACAATTTCTGTTCTCTCTTTTTAGTTCAATTCCAGGAAAGAACTGTAGAGCGACTTAAAGAGCCGTTTTGAAGTCGTCGCTTTCCACGATCACGTAGAAATAAATATCTAGCGAAGTTTTCGTTCTAGTCGAGTTTTTCGCGCGGGTCACAATAGAGGCATGACCGACACCGGAAACCGCGCAAGAAAACCTCTGGCACCCAGGGTAGTTCACAGAATACGCCAGTATGAAATTTTTTTTCCGGTGGTGTGACGTCAGGGTGCATCGTAAATTATCCAATCAGCGCAACGTCCAGAATCTGGACGTACGACATGAGCCAACAAAAACGTTTGTGTCAGGCCTTTCTCTGCAATTCCTCCCTACCCCTACCCTCTTGCTAAGAAAGGCCTGATACTCAGGTTAAGTTTTCATTGAAAATCCGTGACGTGATAGCCACGTGACAGATCCGTGACGCTTCCATGATGGTTGTCACATTTTGACCGTCACGGATGTTGACCGTCACGGGTAGGGTAATAAATTCGTGTCCTATATAATCGAAATGGAGAAACCTCTATCACTGCTGTGTAACCAAGCCGATCAGGTCCATTCTCTTCCGTCCGGGATACGGGAGGGGTCTATCGGTTGGTCTATCGATGGTTATCCCTCCCAGTTTTGAAAGAATGGTTGAATAGCAGCTCTGGAAATATACATTTCTTGAATTTAGCGATGGAAACTAAATCTGTTAAAGTACCGTCAAAAACCAGTTATTTTTATTTAATATTTATGTTGTTTTATTTTCGAGTTAATACCCCTCCGTCCCCATCAGCTCCATGTTTACGTTTACTAGTACCCAGACTTCTCTCTGCTATAATTAGCATATTCCCGTTGCTCCTGGAGTTTGTTATGTTTTCATGAGAACAAAGAGCGCCAATCGAGAACGCAGTTATTGACTCATGATAAAGTCGTTTAAAGAACGTTTTTGTAGATATTTCCTATTCACCTAAACAGCAGTGATACATTAGTTTGATTAGAAGTGAGTTTTTCGCAATCGATGCCGAAACTGCGAGACGGATCGAGTTTGGCCACGGCGAGAAGTGAGGCGGCACTAAGACAGATAATTCGTCCTTTCGTGTGTTCTACTTTCAGAGACTTCCACACCGAGCGAGACTTCTTGCAAGAGAGAATATTCCCTCAGTTGAACAGAATATGCAAAGAGCGAGGGACTTCTTTCATTCCCGTAGATTTGCGTTGGAACAAGAGTCAATCTCAACAAAATAACGAACACGTTCTCCGCATGTGTTTGGATGGCATCGGGAAGTGTGCCCCGTTTTTCATTTGCTTGCTTGGGGACAGGTACGGGGTCCATCGGGCTGCTGAATCGGAAGAGAAGGACCCCGCTACAGAGGAGTGGTTGGACAGGAACTTCGAGACGGCTGCAGCATGTGGGTATGACTGGGTGCTTGAAGAGGAAAACAGGTAGGGGCTTAATACACAGATCACCGGCATTTCCCCTTTGGGATGGATCCCTGGCCTAACCGTAGGGATACCTGTATGTTAGGAAATACACAAACATAGCCTGCAAGCAAGCTCTTTTGGGTACTTGAAGAGAACAGGTGAAGGTTTTACACGTGTTTGCACATGTCACCAGCACCCCCCTCGGATTGATCCCCATTATCCCCCTGGGATTGATCCCCAGACTAATCATAGGGATATGTCAAGAAATGCACCAAGATAACTGCAAGAAAGCTCTCTAGGCACCCCATACTCCAAAAGAGCTAGCTTGCAGGCCAACACAAGTATTACAATAAATATATTGAGCCTTCATCCAAGGGTGGGGGAAGCAATCACTACATCCTTGCATATGGCTGGTGTGCAGGAAATTTGAATTGACCAATCAGGATTCAGGAGGTGGGGAGAACTTTACTGTCCTGACATCAATGCAAGTTAACAGGAAAGGCATTGAAATCAGGCAACTTTTGTCAATGGAGATGGCATTGACTTTTCATGAAAATGGATTTACAATTCAAGACACCATATTAGATTGCAAAAAGCGAAAAACATGAAACGTTTTTTGTCTCCAAGCTTCTAAATTGGCACCAAAAATGGGTCACCAGCATCCGGCTCATAGTTGTCAAGAGTCACCAGGTAGGATAATAGCTGTGTTATTTTGAACAAAATATGCTGTTCCTCCTCAAATTAAACCCGGAATTCTGTCGCTAACTTTTAGAAGAGGCCAATAATATTCAACTTTAGCATTGTCTATTTTTTTATTAACTACAAAGAAAATGGCTGTTTTCATGTTGTTTTGGTAGGACAGCTCAGTTTTGACTGCCGCCCATATTGCAGGCGCAGCCGCTG
The DNA here is from genome assembly GCA_019787425.1 of Platygyra sinensis. Classification (NCBI taxonomy): domain Eukaryota; kingdom Metazoa; phylum Cnidaria; class Anthozoa; order Scleractinia; family Merulinidae; genus Platygyra; species Platygyra sinensis. Next base: position 44,203 of record JAHPZR010000222.1, on the reverse strand, counting down.
TGTGCAAGGATGTAAAGACTAATCATATTAGAAGTTTCTAAGGGAAGGAAAATTCATTAGATTATGAAGGTGGATAGAAGAGCTTTTCCTCAGATAAGATTCCCAGTTACCCTTTAGGAAAATCATAAATATTACTTCACTCACCCCTAACCTTTCCAATCCCTCCTTTTAGCACACTTGTATGAAATGAAAATGTCATACAAATGAACCTTTTGTTTCTTGAATTTTTTTTGTGACGAACACAAGGTTATTGTCTCTCCCTCAAATTGGTCATGGGATTATCTCTAGCATGCTATCTGATTGGCTGCGCAGTGGAAATTAACAGATGGCACTGTGAGCTGATCAGTCTTCTTGAAACCTCTATCTATTTCGGATCCAAATGTGTGGTTCCAGAATATATCCATACCCACCCTAGGGGTCTCAAAGCCAAAATTGTTAATAAGGAGAGTATCAACCAAAACTGGAATTTCAAGCAGAATGGAGCAAGGCTCATGAGTGGGGTATGGACATTGTTGGGAACTACCACACATAGCTTATTTGAGACCTGACCGAAAAATAATGTTTTGTTTCATACCACTGGGGTGCTAAATTCCAAAATAATTGTTCATAAACTGAGATAGTTTACATCATTGGTGACCAGTTGCAACTTATTGCATACCAAAATGGTCAAAATATTCTTGTATACTCTACCTATGTATTTTAGACCAAAGAAGTTCAAAAATCGTAATCCAAGTTTAATAATGACGATGTAGCTTGTGCACATATAAAATTAAGGGGAGGCCTCCTTCCCTAAATAGCCATTTTAACTCCTTCACAGCAGTGGCATCATGTTTTATTGGCACTACAACACACATTTATATATTAATCTCGAATAATGTGCAGTTCCAGAAAATATCCATACTACCCCCACAGAAGGGATTGGAATTTCCTGGGAGGGGGGGGGGGGGGGTAGGGGTGGGGTGAGGGTTCTCTGAGGCCAAAAAATTGAAATAAATGTATGAAGCTTAATTGGAATTTCCAGAGGGGTGGGGGTTCCTAGAAAAAATCTCTTCTGTGGGAGAGGTATGGATATTTTCAGGAATTACACAATACAGTTAATGTTAAACATACTTATATTGGTCTTTATATTAGTATCTTGGGTCATTTTGCATTATAGATATAACAGCATTACTGAGTTGGAAATTGTGCAAGCTTCCTTCCGAAAGAAATATGACTATGGATACTTCTATTTCCGCAACTCCGCCCATGTGGAAGAAAAGCTTCAGGATGTCGAGCCCTGCCAGCAAGACAACGTTTTGTCTATTTATAAACCTGAAAGTGAATATGCTGCAACTAAACTGAGAGAATTAAAACAGCAGACCATTGACACAGGTTTGTAACCCAGCCTTGAATAACTGATCTGTTGATTGTAAGGCCACTGGTGTAGTGGGAGAATTATTCCAGGCCAGAATTAATGTTTCTGTTTTTGGGAGGGGTGGATTTCTTGGGGGTTGAGTGTTTAAGCACAACTTTTTTCAAAGTTTAAAGGATTCATCAGAAGGGTTTCAGAGCCACCTTAAATTTTCTGAGCTAAAATGGGCTCTTATTCTTATCCAAGTTTCAGATCTTGCATAATTATATTTTTCTATTTCATGTCAGAGTTGCCTGTGCGTCATTTTACCACGCTAGAAGAGCTTGGAGACCTGTTGATCAAAGACTGGGCTGCCGTTATTGACTTGCTGTACCCACCAATCAACCCACTGGTATTCTCGAGCACAGAATCAGAAGTTTTCCGTCAATGGTCTGCTCATGAGGCATTTGCAATGGCACGACGCCAAGTCTTCGTCAGGACACCAAGGATAAGAGAGATGCTTGAAGTGCTAAGCCTTCATGCTGAAGTGGAACAGGGAATTAGAAGAAAAACAAGCATGGTGGTACCAGCTGCGGTGTTGAGCACTTTTATGACCAGTCTTCCGGGAAGTGACAAGGAAACACTGCCCCCTGTGTTGGTGATTGCTGGTATGTGTGTCCAAAAGATGTATTGTTGAACCTTGGTAGAAACCTTGAACCTTTAAGCCCTAAGAGTGATCAGCATCAAACTTCTCTTTGTAATATCAATGCTTTGTAAAACAGAGTGGTCATGAGAATTACGGACATAATCACACAAGATGAATTTGCTTAATATTTTATCAACGTCTCCCCACTACCTCTGTAGGAAATGAGTAGGTGTAACAAATGAGAATCCAAATTTTGATCTGAATTTAATGGGTTAAACCCCCAAAGAGAAACCAATCTGGGCTTGGCATAAGCTTTATTTGACCCCCAAAAGAACACCACAAAACAGACATGACAGCATTTTGTTTATGTTTTCTTCAGAAGAGCAACCCTAAAAGGGACCGTGATGGCTACAAATAGTTGCGTCTCGTTTGCGTTCAAGTAGCCATTTACTGGAAAGGTCTCAGTAAGGGTGCTGCATGATTTTAAAGTGACTTGAAGAAAATAGGCCTGGCTCGACTGAACTCTGAATGTTTCAATGTTGTTCAAACAGTATAAACTACAGTAAAATTCTGACCGTAAAGATCCTTGTTACTTTTAGACCAATAAGACATTTCGTAGCGCTTCTTTCGGGTGTTTTTTTCCATAAGATAGCAGAACAACCGGCACATAAATTAAACCTTTTATGTACTTTGCTTCTGGCAACACTTTGAAGCCTTCTGTTTTTCAGTTGTGAGCATACAAGTTCTTCCAATCCTTTACCAATTTTCTTTGTGGAAACTTTCTTTAGTTTGTAGACGAAAGAATATACTTGTTTTAGAGCAGAATAATGCATTGCCCTTGATATATGCATTTCTCCAACTGTATTTCAAACTACTCCATGCTTCTCTCTGTGTTTCAGGTGAGAGTGGCTGTGGTAAATCGACCCTCGTTGCTCATTGGCTGAAACAGTTGACCGCAAGCTATCCCCAGGTAGTCACCATTCCCCACTTTGTCGGCTGTGACTCGGGCAGTAGTGACATCGCTAACTTCATGCGCCGCTGTACAAGCGAACTGCGGCTTCAGTATCTTGACTCTGACGTAGATGACCTCGCGGACAACCAAGACCTGAGCGACTTCACTCGAGTAGTGGAAGCTTTCAGAGCGGCCATATCCTTGGGTCCGTCTGTAATCGTATTGGACGGAGCCGACCATTTGGGACACGCTTTAGATGTTGCCGCGTTTAAAGTCAAAGAGATGCAATGGCTGCCGTCCTCAGTCCCAGTCTCCTGCAGAATCATCGTCACCACGACCAGAGCTGACATCACTTACCGCGCACTGTCGCAAAGAAAGGATGCCTATTGTATTGACATGCCCCGGCTGTTCGATGTAAGAGGCAAGAATGATCTTCTTAAAGAGTATGTCGGCTCTAACTACAAGTTCTTGGACGCAGCCCGGTTGTCAAGGATAACTTCTTCCAATCTGGCACACCTTCCCTTGTTTTACGTCGCCCTTTCCTGCGAGTTGCGTGTTTTGGGTGCGCATAAGAATGCGGACAGGTTGTTAGAGTCGTATGTTCATGCGTCAACTCTCTTCGATTTGTGGAGCTTGATATTTCGTCGTTGGACTCATGACTACGGCTGGTTGCGCCCAGCGGTTTCGCGTAGCCCTGTTCCCGCCATTAAGACGCAAGTGTCACGTGATCGTATGAACAGTGGTTGGGTGGCTGATGTGCTAAGGCTATTTGCTCTGTCACGTGAGGGATTATCTGAAAGCGAGGCTCTAGGCGCTCTGCAAGTCATGGGCTACATAAACAACTACGAGGTGACCAAGGCGCATTGGGAAATATTTCGTTTGATCGCGGAGCATGCGCTCATTGAAATGCCGTCTGGGTTGTTAACCTTTCCGCACCAGTCTGTCCGCGGTACTGTGGAAATTGCGTTACTGGGTAATCTCACTTCTCCGTCCCAAGAACGCGCAGTTTCATCCGCATTTCAAGAGAACTGGGAACGACAGAAGCAACAGGGTCACACGGTGCTCTCGAGTTTCTTTTCCAAACAGCCTTCATCCGGGCGTATGGTGGACGAGTTACCATGGCAACTGAAGATGAGTGGAAACATGGACGCACTGAGCAAAACAATTTGCGAACCGAGAGTGTTTATGAGGCTCGTGAGTTTGAAAAGCGAGCAACGACGAAGAATCGATCTGTTGTCACACTGGAGGGTTTTGAAGCAGGCTAATCGCAAACCTGAAGAGATTCTTTATCAAATGGCTGTTACGGTCGAAGAGAGATTACAAAACGAATCAAAGGAAACATCAGAACGAGACATCAGATCTGCTTCTTCAAAAACCAAGGAATTCTCGGCTGTTGACGAGTTGTGCCGCAAGGGAAGTGACGGGGAATTTTCTCAACTCGAAGTAGCGCTTGTTCACTACTTCTCAGGGAAATTTCTGGCGGAAAATGGACATGATGTTATGGCCCAGAATCTCCTTTTGAACGCCTACAAGATGGCATATCCCGTAGCATCAGTAAAGGACATTCACTTGCTCTGTGATATACAGGAATCATTGGGGAATTTGTATCTCAAACTGTCCGAGCCGAATAAAGCTGTTTATTGGTTTAATGGTGCCTTGAAATCTGTAGCAGAAATGACGCATGTTACTGACACGGTAAGGCATGGTTTGACACGGTAAGGCGTGTTTCTGACGCTGTAAGGCTCCTCACTGATATCAAACCCACTAACGCCCAAAGGCAGTTCTCTTCTTTATTACTTCCGTTTTGAAATCACCAGTGGTCCTTGCAATCTGATTGGCTCTCAGCAGTGCGATTTATTGACGAATCGCACTATTGTTTGCACTAAATCGGATCTTTCGCATCCATTTGAATTGTCACACGCTGTACTGGGCTTTCTCCGCAGACCTATATGTAAAATTGGAACCCTTTGCTCAGGAAAGTTAAAGTCGTTAGCTTTCATTTGAATTGTCACACTCTGTAGGGCTTCCTCGTAAACCTACATATAAACATGTGGAAACCTTTGCACATGAAAGTCCAATTCATTAGCTGTCATTTGAATGGTCACACACAGGATTTCATCCACAGTGTGGACACCTTGTGCAGCATAACAAACAGTACCACATGAAAGAACTGTTCATTTGAATCGTCACACAAACTTGACGGATAAAAACAGTCTTTAGGTCAAATTGTTGCTTAGTTAATGTAGAGTCTTCGAATCCACCAAAAAAAATCGAGATCCCTGTTGCTCAGGACAATGTGTTCCGAACAATGAAACGATCCAAACGTAGCTCTCGTTTTCTAGATTGGTTTATCTGATCCTTTCTAAGTTGCATTCCGTTGGCTTCCAGGTTGAACACGCTGCTATGATTGGCCGCCTCTTGAATCACATCGCTCTGTGTCATCTGCCAAGTCACGTGTCACTCTCACCAGAAATAGTGAGTCGGTCTCGTGCTTCTGCAAGGAGCGGAAGAGTGAAGACGCCAACCTCAGTTAAAGACAAAACAGAGGAGCCAGGCTCGGATAACGTCGGCGCTATTTTGGATGACGCAATGAAGCAAATGAAACTTGCTCAACACTTTCCTGGTAAGAACCTGACATAAAATCCCGGCTGTTATCAATACCAAGAAAATAGGCCATGTTACACTCATATTCTTTACAGGAGCTACGTCATGGTTAGCGCATCTTTAAAAGTCTAGCCCAGAATTTTTAGATTCGTTGTTTGTAATCCGTGTTAATCTTCTCCATCCTCAACCATCCTTGTTCCTTTATGGTTTATCATTATTTCTTTGGTGTTTTTCTATCTTAGAAAACAATTATTTTTAGGTTTTGTGCAATTTAAGGATGTTCGCGCCCAAAAGTTCCCACGTACAGACTTTTTTAAAAACTTTGACTGCAGTTAGAAAATGATGAAATTAGATTAAAAGTGCAAAAAAAAATCGGGGTTCACCGAACTCGTTTTGAAGATAAGGCGTATCGCAGACCATAGCAATTCTAGGATTTACAGTCACTCGAGGCGATTCTGGCCGGATTCATTACTATCGGCATATAGTTAAGTTGTATAATCATATCTAAGTTATGTGTGTTTAACACAGCATATATAGGCCTATTTGATAGATCTTTGCTACATATGTCATTAAATCAGGTAGAACAAGCCTTGAAAACTGAAACTCTTAACTCGCGCACACCTGTATCCATGTACCAATTCGACCCTATCTGAAGTGAATAGTATATGAGAAATAATTAAAACTTCACGCGTACAGATTTTTTTGGCTTTTGGCATAATGGAAAGAATCAGAAAAGGAAGTGATCTGCCGAAAAAAAAGTCGGGGTCACCGAGCATCCAACAAAAACATTCGCAGATCAAGTTACCGCAAAGGTCACCAGCTCTATATGAGTTTCGACTCGGTGCGCGCGCTTGAAATACATGACGTGCCACACGCCACGTCATGTATAGCGTGCTCACTAACCTAAAGAGGCGCAATAGCAATGGACGCGAGCGTCCTTAAAGGTAATTTTACACTTGGTCAAAATAACTCAAAATGCAGTGACTGAGTTCCCTTTATCAAGATGGCCAACACTACTTTCTCGATAATTTAAAATTTCTTGAAAATCTTCCGTTTCATTTCTTCACAGGGCTACCGCCATGTCAGAAGCATGTATTTCCTAGTCCATTTGTGTAACTTTGAAAAAACTCCGTAGTCCTGTAAATCGCCAGCTTTTAGTGACAAAAGAGTA
>JAHPZR010000222.1:5000-32500 GCA_019787425.1 Platygyra sinensis | reverse complement strand
CTGCTGATCATCACGATCTTTCAGAAGTGTGCCAAGCTCAAGCCTCCTTGGGTGCATCTTGGCAAACAGAACAACACTATTATTTTTTTTTTACTATTTATTTTTTTAACAAAAAAGTGGACCTCAGCAGTCTGCGGGGGGGTGCGGGCGCACCCATCGCACCCCCCCTCCCTACGGGCCTGCCTTTTATTTCTTCAGACCCTCTCATTTGCCTTGTTTGCAGACCAGGTTCCTTATCTTTTAATAATTAGCTATCATATTTGCAACTTAGTTTGAAAGGTTACTCATACATTTTGTTTATTTTCAGTGTGCTTTCTCTATATAAGATAACATCAAGACATTTCAGTCCCAGGAAATGAGAGAATACTGGCAATTTTGAAAATTCTCTCTTGTAGAGTTCAATTATTTTAATTTATCACTCTTTCATTGTGCCATGTTACATGTAACAAACTGTTTGCAAACAGTATTGAAATATCATGCCCCAACACCCAGCCATAAAAGGAAGTCTGGGAACAGGTAATAGCCACAATGACACTGTCAGGCTGGTGAATTCTTCAAGTTAAATTAGGGAAATGACACTAAATATTTTTTTATTATTAATAGTAATAGGACTGAGTGGGTTCTAATTTGAATTGGTCTGTAATCATACAAGTAATATTAACAAAATCGGACGACCACGCACTAGTACGATCACAGACTGAATAGAACAACACAGTCTCATTACTCATGAAAGTTACAATTTCTGAGAATGGCCAAGTCATGAAAGAAAGGGAAATTTGCTTGTGATTGGTTGATTTAAACAGCAACTTTGAATGTGATTGGTTGATTTTAACTACAACTTTAATGTGATTGGCCACAACTTTGAATGATTGATTGACTGAAACATCAACTTTGATGTGAACGGCTTATTGAACTATCTGATAACAAGCTGTCCAATAATAACTTGGCAAGTGAATTAGAGAAAAATAGCAGTTTTTTTAAGCCAATTACAATCAAGAAAGTTGTAGTTCTTATGATTACTATAGAAAGGTTGTTTAAATTTACTTCGGAAATACTATACCTTTTTAAGTAAACATGTGTAGTATTTTCAAAGTCTTTTCATACAAAAATACAGAGGGGAACCGATTTCTACTTCACATGTATTTTACTACATGTAAATTCACATCTTATGTATCATTATTATTATTGAACTCAGTGTATGGCAGTTAGCTTTATGAATAAAGTTGATTTTTAGTTTATTTATATTATTATCATTATTATTATTATTATTATTATTATTATTATTATTATTATTGTTGTTGTTGTTGGTATTATTATTATCATTTCTGACAATGATGAGTGACCATGAAACACATCTTTGTTCCCAAGGCATTTTCCCAAAGGTCCTGGGAACAAGGTTGTATGGAACATGGTGCAGTGGAACTGAACAACCAGACTGAGTGACATTGTTAGTGTTGTGAAACTGATTGCAAGCTAGTAGTGTCTGAGATCAGCGGAGAAAAAGTTCCGAACTTAAGTTGACAGAGAGCAACAAGTTTGTACTCAAAAATTGAAGCTGCTGCCTCAGACCTGTCTAAAGGCTGGCTTCATCAGTTGTCAAGAGTTCCTGACTTGTGTATGTGGGAGGACTCCCTGATGGGGATTCACCCTTTCAAAAGCCTAACAGGTACCTTTTTCTGGTTTCAGGTTTAACTATGAAAGGGTAAGGGAATTCTGACAAGTTTCATGAAGTGCATGGAAGGGTAGGGAAATCTGTTGTTTAGGGACTTCCCTTCATCTGGTTCTAAAATGTTGTTGAAAATCTCTCATCTACTCTCCTGAGAAAAAATAAGGGGATCCTTCCTTTGTACCTTGTGATCTTTTTACTGGAATTCTCAACCCAAAAAGGAAAAGAAAATAAATAACCCATTAATAAAATGGTTTGAAGGAACTGCTCATTAGGAAAATATATTTGTTCAAGGGAAAATGAACACTCAGATAAAAACACTCAACAAATTATTTTTACCGAACAGCTCCTACATTTTTTAACTCATGTAGGTCAACAGAATTTCTCACTTGATCACATAGACTGAAACACCACAGAAAGGAGAATATTGTTACTGCATCTGAGCTGGATATTTTTTATATGGAAACACTTCCCATAAACTTTCCAAATTATATTCTTATCAGTACAACAATATACCAAATGTATTTTTAAGTGAGGAAGTGAGGAGCAATAAATACAAAAATAATACAAACTGGTGTACTTTAAAAGCTTTCCATTTGATATTTGACTAAGTATGCAAATCTCTTACAGTATGCAACTTTTGGTCAGGTTGCAAGTCTTTACTGTCAAGGAAGAAATGATTATCATGCAAGAGTGGCTTCATATCTTTATTGCAATAATTTCCATTACCAGTAGAGAAATCACATTTGGACAGGTCCACTGATACTCTTAAAATCTATGTTAAAGATGGGAGAAGCAGGTTGCATTATCCAAATCATAGCATTGCATGCCGGTGTGGGGGCGTATATGCCAGCATGTACTGTAACCACCTAAGACAGACAAAAAAAATATTTAAAAATTATGTTACCAGTTCAATGACTCCATCAGTCACAAAAGACTAACAACCATATCTTTATCGGTTTAACAAATTGATATCAGTTTTTCATCCATCTGTCCTGTTATTGATCATTAACTTTGTCAGAACATTGTCAAAGTAGCTGTGTATCAACAAGTGATGACAAAATTCACTGTCAATAACTGGATACATGAAAAAATAAAAATGTCAATTTGTTTTTTGTTTTTTTACACATTATTGTCTGCTCTCGCTTGTTGATGCCCTGCTTAAAATCAATTATAATTCATGTAGCTGTCTGCTTATTGACAATGAAAATTAGCCATAATGAGGGTGTGAGAATTTCTGCAGTTATTGTAAAAGAATAATTTTGATCAGGAAAAGTTTTTTTTTTGTTAATAAGGGTTTCAGAGGAAAAGTCCAGTATAAAAATGTTATCTTAATAGAAAAAATACTTGTAGTTTATCAAGAGAAATTCAGAAGAAAACGGATTAAGAGAAATGAAGTGCTTCCCTTGTTAGTATTTCTCTTGTGGGTATTTCTGTAACATACCAGTTTGTTTCCACTTTAAAAAGAATTGCAAGCACACCACCCACCCCCTCAGTCCCTATTCCTACCCTACAACAGCACAGGTTCCAGGATTCCATATCATCCCCCAACATAATAATATTTACCATAATACTCCCATAATACAATACAATCCTTTTTTAATTTTGTCAGTACAGACAGACCTAGACTCAGAATTCAGATTTCTGATTTTTTGGTCCACTTCATCTCCACTAGGCCATGAAAACAATCCTTGCAAATTTCCTTTTATGTGTTGGTCTAATTTATTATTGCTCTCAGATTCCTTTCCCCTTTGATGAAATTAAAGTGGTCTAAAAAAAACTGGTTTAAACAAATTAAAGTAGAGGTAGAAATTGAGCTGTGAATTACTACGATTCTGGTATCAGGATATTAAAATATAACTTAATACTAATAACATCCCTATGTTGTAAAGACAGTTAAACTGCTTAAATTGACCTTCATTGTCAGAGACATTGAACTGAACACTATATGGAGTATTCAGCATAACTGGTGGGGTCTTGTATTAAAACCTAAAAACATCTTAGCACAGGTCAGTGAGGATATTCCCAGTTTTTCTTTTGCCAACAACCACTCTAACCCCAAAATATAGAAGATAATGACAAAGACAATCGTTATGACAAAAACAGCCTCTGTCAATTCAATAAACACACTAAATTCCCCTCTAAAATACTCTAAAATTTTGCTGACAGTATAAATTCAACTCAATGCTTTAACATGCTTCTATTATAAGATTAATTTTTACCCCTCGAGTCAGAATTTTTCGATGTGTCACATTGAATTCCACAAAAGATTGAAAATGCTGTTCACCTTTTGCAAATATCTACATGTACATCAGTTCAAGAGATAAATGTAATGTATTCACATTTGAAAAATGTGTAAAATATGCAAATGATGTGACTGATGATGTCATACACTCAACCCAATATTCAATTTGAAACCTGGTAGGCTTATAAGTTCTACAGGCAATAATTGTATCACTATCTGTTTGCAGGTACTAACTAGGGTACACTAAGACTACTAACATGACTGAGTTTGGGTAATATCTATTTTTTTGTTGCTGTTTTTTCTCTCCCATTTTTATTTAATTAATAATCCGCTCATCTTCTTTGGTGCTTGAAATTGTTATGGTCCTACATACTGTACATATAAACAATGGCAAATTGTCGGCCAGGATTTGTTACAATTTACATCGGATATACCCTTTGCAAAAATGGCTGCCTTGCTTTCATTCTCATAATAGCCTCAGTAACCTTGTTTTTGAGACAAAAAATTATTGTAAAGAATTTGTTATCCAGAACAAGGTTCGTGAGGGTATTTTAAATATGAACAAAAGAATAATTTAAAGCTAGCCATTTCTGTATAGGGTCTATAATGAGTCTGATAAACAAAATTAATGTCTCAATTATATGGCACATGCACACATTTACACATCTTTTATTTATTAAGCAGAGATCTCTCCACCCATTTTATTTTCATTCTTTCTTGATGAGATGGAAAGTGGATGTCATGTAAACATTGATCAAATAATGAACAAAGCTCCTGTTGCTACTAAGCTACATTGGTCAAGACTTCTTCGAGGAGATAGTTTAAGGCTGTATCAATGTATCATCACCTGATGGGAATCTTAAGCTCACAATCCAATAATATTGTTAAATAGAATTATAAACCATGATTTACATGTACCTTACCCTGGGTGCCAGAGGGTTTTTTTTTTGTAGCGAAGCTGCGATTGTGAGCAGCGAAGCCAGGATCTCCATCACGGCTTTGCCCCTCACAATCGCAGCTTCACTACAAAAAAAAACCCTCTGGCACCCAGGGTAAGGTACATGTAAATCATGGTTTGAAGAAAATTTAAGTACAAATCTATTTAACAATATTAAATGGATTGTGAGCTTAAGATTCCCATCAGGTGATGATACTTTGACACAGCCTCAAACTATCACCTCAAAGAAGTCTTGACCTCATAGTCAAATTTAGCCTGCAGAAAAGGGGTATATTATTTGCATATTTTAGGTGAACATGGGCAATTGCAGAAACTTGACAGGACTGGGAAAGAGTTTGGTATTACCGTTGTTTTTCATTTGCTTTCAGAACACTAATATATGCAAATGAAAGATCAGCTACATGTAAAGTTGAAAGTCTTTACCAAGAATAGAAGTATTTTGAGGTCACCGTGGAAAATGGCAAAATGGTAGCTCTTCAAATATGACCTAAAATAGAGAGTTTGTGTGGATTGGGTAGACAAGCCACAAAATTGTAAGGGTTTGTATGGAATTTTGTAACTTTTGCGAGGCTCCCATTTGAACAATTTTCTACTGAAAACTCTTAAACTTGGCTTGCTGGGTAGCTTTTCATTCAGTAACATTTCAGTTGAAATGTTTAGATTTTCAATCTAATTTAAAAAAACTTGTCCCAGTCCTCTCATGTTTCTGCAATTGGCTATAGGTCAAAGCAAGGCGAGCACAAAGCGCGAGTTTAATTCTGTCCAGTATTTATTTATGAACCACTTCATAGTTCCCCAAGGGTACTCCCAGAAAAATTTGGTGGAGGAGTGCAGCCTGCTTCCCAAAACCCTTATCATATTTATTACCAAAATCTGTGATTTTCCCTACCCTATTTCATTTGTGACCAGACCAAAAATCTAATACCCTATTTACAACTGTTTTGGCTGACACAGCTACCCTAAACTTAAGTTTTGAAGGCCTTTTAATTATGGCCTTACCAAAAAATGATGAAAAAGTAGATTCTTCTCGTAATATATCAAACACGAGAGACAGTGTTTCATCGGGATATCCAAACACCAAGAAGAGAGTTGAAAATACGACGCGCAGCGCAGTATTTTTTGACGAAATTCGAGGTGTTTGGATAACCGATGAAACACTGTTTCGAGTATTTGATATATCTTCTCAATCAAAACAAAAACTAAAGAGTAAACGGAGAAGTAAAATCGTCAAAATCTATGCTAATTAAGACGGGGTATCCAAACCACCTTCACGGTTGTGATTTTCTTTGTTTTAACTTGATGAATTATTAATGAGTTTGAGAAAGTAACATACATACCCCAGTTCAAGAGTAGAGAACAAAGCCCATACCCTATTTAAGACCAAAATGGCCAAATCGATACCCTATTTATGACTAAAATGGCTGAACACCAAACCCTTTGGGCCACACATACCTATGTAGTTCATATAAGGGAGTGCCCCCCTTCCAGGGTCACAGTGCATGGGTGGGTAAGAATATCACCATACCATTGGGAGCTAACCCTAAACAAGTGCCCAAAGAGGTTGATCCCCGGACCAGCATTGCTGTCAAGACAATACAGAGGAATTAACAATTAACCACTGTATGACTGAAGGAGAGTTATAACAGGCGACTGGTCGAAGAATTGGTCGTCGCCCAAAGATCTACTCCTAGACTGCTTCACCCCTTTGTTGATCTTTTCGGGGAAATCTGATATCCAAAAAAAAACGCATTTACAATCAATTCCAACTCGCAACATTGACTATTTCTTACAGAGAAACAGTGTTCAACAAGAGATATGGAAGTAGGATACTAACCTGGAGTATACGATTCATCTTGTTGTTTCCACCACACGCACGTGGATACTGAGCTTCAACTGAGTGTTCACTAACAACGACTTTTAGAACTAAACGGCTTCTGTTAAATATGTTCCCGTTGTACACAGTGAAAACTGTGGCCAGCAATACTTCATCCACGTTATTTCTAACATTATAGGCTATTTCACTTAGTGTTATCACTCAATCACGAACAACAAGAACCAAAAGTCAGAACAACACCACTTTCGCAAACTTGTAAAATCCGCCATTCGATGACAGAAGGCTCTCAGTTATTTTCCTTCAAAACAATAATGAACTATTGTCTTTTGCCGAAAGTTTTGTTTTCAAAGTCGAAGAAATGTGCCTGCAACATCTTTCTACCCTCAGTTTGAAAGGAAACGAACCTGATGGTTTGCAAATGGAAGAAAATCTTGGCAAATCGAAACGCCATTTTTTCGCTTTGTGAAACGAGCTGCGCGGCGCAGTTTAAACCGGATGTGACGTCACTTTTCGTTGGATGATCCTGATACGAAAATCTCAGGAGTCTTCTGCCCCGCCCCTGGAGCTTGGTAATTAAACGTGAAATATGAAATATTCAACATGACACGAGTATGCATCTACACTTAGCTAAGACGGTAAAAGTCGTGAGATACTGCCTTGGGAAGATTTTGGTCTAGTTATGGCCGTGTGCGGGAAAGGAAAAAATAATTTTTTTAAGCCGACTATTTTCCTTCATTCGTTGCCGCAAAGGCAGCTGGGAAGATCCCGTTGGCGACCGCGCAACTCGCAAAACGTGCCAAACATTGCAAAGCTAAGCAAGGTTTTCATTCACGGAGTAAATTTAGGATATAATTATTCGTGTTTATTTGCAAGAAATACCCTTATTTAAGTCTAAGTAGCCGTAGAAATGAGTTCTAGATTAATAGCAGGAATTGTGGCGGGAATCTGTGGCACGTTTTTCTTGGGTTACTGTGTGTACTTTGACCGGAAGAGACGAAGCGACCCCATGTTCAAGCAGAAACTTCTTGAAAGTAAGTCACTTAAACTTATGTACTGCATGTTGCACGTTAAGGGTAATGCTGTAAGAGACAGAAGTGATTTAAAATAGCATTTTGCCTACCTTCTAAGCTGTCAAGTAATCGAGGTGTCATGTCCCCTTGAGCTGCATGCATGGTGTGATGTAATGACACGTTTTTAACGCCTTACTCACAAACTGCAATGTAAGCAATGACACTCATGTGAAAATAATTTGATGAGTCAGTATAATATGAAAGATTATATTTATCAGGCAGTCTATACATTCGGAGACGCATGAGAGCAAATGAGTGTTTCTTTGGATGTCATGTCCTTGGCTCCTTCATTACTAGAATTCTTTCTTGCAGCATTCATACCATCTTATGAATTGCCTATAAGAAATTACCACTGATAGCGAAGAAATGTTTTGGCTTAGATCATTTGAAAATATTCATCCAGATTTCTATGATTATTAGGGTGCACTTTGGTCAAGTGCAAATACTTGTAAGCCATTCTGTGCATGCGAGCTGTAAAACTATTCAATAAGAACACTGTATTTTCTCTTGTTCTGATAGTGCATAACTATTATTTCCTTAGCCTGCGAACAGGCTCCTAGCGAGGTTGGAAAAAAAAAATTCGGCGAGCGAGTGGGAGTCGGAGCGTCGTGACTCCGCGAGCGAAGCGAGTGGGACGCGGGGGAGCCTGTAGACATTGTTTTCAATGTACCGTTCCGCCCCTTGGTGATTAGCCTGTTACATATCTGTCAAGGAAGTAATTAAACCTGTCAAAATTGATGGGTTTCCCTACGCTGATGAATCGGCTTTTTAAAACAATCTACTGTAATATGGTAAACAAAGGGAACAGGCCAAACACGACTCCTACGAGAAAAGGAGAAAACTAGAGCCGTTAGATCTTGCTAGGCGGCAAGTAGAACTAAGCCGAACGAACAATGGCATATACATTGTACAACACGCAACAGAGTCGACAGACTAGCACGTAATGAGTTAAATTTAAATCCTGTTGCGCTAGAACAATCAAAGGAGAAATAAAACCTATACATCGAGCTCCAGGAACATAAGCTCGATCAGATAGCTGCAAGAAACATTAGACAAGCCTATAGCTTTCTCGAAGTAAAGCTACGAAGGAAAACGTAGGTGGGCAAATATGACACCCGTGATAAGAATCTACCCACTGTACTTGCAAACAGTTCTAATCATAGCCGGGCCCGGCGTCACAATATAAAATGCGAGTAAGCAACACGTTCACGGTAAATGTTATATTTTTTCCCTTAAAAGCAAATACTTGGAGACTTAAAAACCAAATCTTGCAATAGAAATGAGCCAAAACAATACACATGGCAAATTATAGAGGTGTCAAACTCAACGAAGCAACACGCAGATAACAGCGGAAATCATGCAGAACTATATGACTTCTTAAAATTTGCTGCCTAGCACGATCTAACGGTTCTAGTTTTCTCCTTATACCACAATACGAAATGCCTTTCATGAACAAGAGTGAAGCGACAAAAAGGTCGAAACACCGAAAAATAAACGGCAAATCTACAAATGGCACGAACCGTAAGAGTCATGTTTGGCCTGTCTATTTTATTTACCGTCACAGACGCGGCAGCAATGGAAAAATTAGGCTCTTCGCGAAACCAGTCCGTAGAATTGCGAAAACATCGTGCTTCTACACCACAGTTTCCAGGCATAGTAGCCTCTGCTCACGTTTCAAACAAGAGATAATGACGAAAATGTTGCAAAGAATTGCTCATAGCCGCTTCAAATTCGTCGTAAGTGAACTGTGCATTGCACACGGAAGCCGTTGTTGACGGCCTCGGCAAGAATTATGCTAATTTACAAGCAGTTGTCAAAATCTGTCAATTATTTATCTCAGAGTTGTCTACAGTCATCGATTCAACCAATCAGATGTTGATACCAGGAGCTGGTATCATGGAACGGCGGCATCAATGGAATGTCTACAGGCTCCCCTGCGCACTCCCTCCTCACCAGACCGCTCTCGGCTCGTCCCGCTCGCCCTAGAGTGCACTAGTCTATCTCACCCTAAACAAACCGAACCGGGAGCCTGTTCGCAGGCTATTATTTCCTTTGCAAAAATTGGCTAAGAGTATTACTTCCCCCTTATAAAAACAGGATTCTGGCTTTCCCATGGGGGGAAGGAGCTCCCATTTGAAAAGATCAGGGATGCTTGTCTTCTTGCTTAAATTGGGGTGTATTGTTACAGATTTTGGTCTCACTTAGGTCCCTTTCTCACAAGCCTGGATTGATTTTTGGGCCAGGTTAAATCACTGCGGAGAATGCTAAATATAAACACTGCAATAACATGTGATTTGCTTCAAGCTGGACCAAGTTTATTCTTTCTATCACCCAAAAAAACTGAAAACATGGGCTAGAAAGTTGACTAACAAAAAACCTACAAAGTCCAGTATGAAGGAATTGTGGAATGCCATGATATGCAAATAAATCAAAGAAGAAAAAAAACATGGTTACCTTAACCAGCCCAGGTTACCTTTTGGCCCACTGTTTACATGAAAGAATCAACAAAATTTCAGACCTTCTAATTGGGTCAACTGGAGTCTCTACGACGTTTATCAGTAAGAGGGACTGACCTGGCTGTCTAGGTATCTTTTAGGTTTGCTCTCAATGAATAATGAAAAAAAATTGCTGTCTGTGTTAAAGTGGTATCCTTTAGGGGTTAAGAAACATACTTTGTATTCCATTTTATATTAGGACGTCGCAGAGAAAGGGAGGCACAAAAGGAAGCTTCTATGGAAGAAATGAAGGTGAGTGCCTTTAGAACAACTTCACGGCTATCCATTTTTACAACTGTAAGTCCAAGGGTAGTGAAAAAATTTAATTCTGCACATCTAGCAGCAACTGACTGAGATGCCTTTTATCTCTGTTGCTATAATAACTGCAGCAGTTGCAGACAACAGCATAATTTTATTGCAACATTTCTTAGTAATAATAATATTGTTGACTAAATTTACAGGATTGATATAATAATATTATTATATGTAATCCTGTAAATTTAGTCAACAATATTATTATTACTAAGAAATGTTGTAACCTGGCATGGGAACAAAATCTTCCCTGATCATTTTTTTTCCCCATTACTAAAAGTAACTGACCTGCACAAAAATGCTGTGTTTACTTCTAAATATTTCAGCAGTTTTTTTGCTGTTTTTTTGTGTGAGCATTTACCAGAATCACTGTGAAGAAACAAACTCAACATAACTGTATTACTGACAGCTGTAGAAGCTGTACTTGAAAAGAAGCCACATATTTCAACTTCAAAATCGAATCCCTCACAACAATTTAAAACTCTCTGTGTTGATGTTCTGGTTCATGAATTATTAATAAGTTCAAAACTTTGGGAAAGTGCCCCAGGCAAGCAATATTTTGGAGTTACTTTTGACCTCGGGGCAAGCTGGAATTTCAATATTTTTCAAGTTCACTGCTACTTTGGATTTAAGGAAAGCTACTTTGCATTCCTTCTGAGTGGTGCTGACTGTTTGTTTTTCAATGTAAGGTTGGAGTACACTAGCCTGAAATAAAAGCCAGAAATCCATCTGTGTTCACAGGTTATGTAGTAATACACCTCCAATAAGCAGAATTTGGTGGTCCTAAGTAAAATTAAATATTATAGTTAAAACCAAAATTATATTGGATCAATATCACTATCTGGGCAACTGCACATATACCCTTCCCCTAACCCAACAGTAACACTAACTTATTAACTTATTATAACATGTTGGGTCAGGGGAGGGGTAGGTGCGCAGTTGCCCAGGTACTGATATTGATCCATTATATTATGTCTATTGTAGAATCGTGTACCAGATAGGAAAGATGCAGCTGCTGTGCAACAGTTTTTCTTGGAGGAGGTTCAACTAGGAGAGGATCTTCTTGCACAAGGTCAGTTTCTTGATTCCCCTTATTGTGTTCTCATATAATTTCTTTAATTCTCATTGGGTGAATTTATTTTTCAATGAGAACTCCTTTTTCCTCTAAAATGGTGGATAAAAGGTTTGCATGAATTTCAGATTTGACAAGGTGGTATTTATAATCATGACAGAGATCCATGACTTAAAGAAAAAAGGTTGTTTTGGTTTGTTATTAATTTTGATGGTATTAAATAGTAGCAACCTGAAAAAAAAATTGTGGGCGAGTATTCCTGCAAATCTTATTGTGGCCTCATACCACAGAAACAGCAATAGTCTCTGTATGTTCAAATGTTTCACATTAGCAGAGTGGAACTGAACTGTGGGTCACAGGGTTCGTACAGGTCATGGAAAACCTGGAAAGTCATGGAATTTTACAATTTCATTTTCCAGGCCTGGAAAGTCCTGAAATTTAGGTGTAGGTCATGGAAAGTCATGGAAAATCAGTATGTTTTCTATGAATGAAAGGCATTAAGATCCAAAGTTGAAAAATTAACTGGCGAGTCCAAAAATCAAATGTAATTTCAGCTGAATAAATGATTGTTTTGACACTACTGCCGGAGGGCAGTAGCTTAACGTAGGTCATGGAATATTTCAAAAAGTCATGGAAAAAGTCATGGAAAGTCATGGAAGTTTGATTGGTCATAAGTGTACGAACCCTGGGTCAGCAGAAGGTCAAATTGAATTTCAAAATTCAAATTTATTATTAAAAGCACATTTACCTAGCATAGACTAATCTAGGCATGTAGTGTAGTTGATTAGTCAAAATAACTCATGGAAAAACTTGATATTTACAGATATATAATTCAAAGATATACCAGTAATTAATGTATAATAGGTCTTTGGTGTTCAGAAGTCATTGGTATTGTTATTGCACTATGTTTTTTCATTAATGTATTCCTGCATAATGTATTCTTGTTCTCCACATTTAGCTTAACATGGTGGTTACCATGCACATATATTTTTATTCTTTCCATAGCCATGTGTAACATATATTTCTCTTCTTAAATATTTATTTTATAATTAACAATTAGACAAGGAGCCCGAGTTTTCTACAAGCAGATACTCGATGAGGCCCAGCCAAGTTGACTATCGCTTACAGAAAACAAGGGCAAGTAGTCTAATTTGTTTTAGTATACAGTTAAATTTACTGTGGTCTGATTGCATACTGTAAAAAGAAAAAATGTCAAGTAATGCATAGAAAAGAACTGTTTTATTAGGTTAAATCAGGTTCATATGTGGCGGACGATGTGTACTGATGTGTAGAAAAAGGATCACTTGTACAATCGCGCGTGTAATTGTTTTCTTTTAGCAGATAGAAAACGGTAATATAGCCAGTCAAATTCACGGATTCACAATAGCCTACCAATTATTGGTATAAATTTATCATAGGCTATTGGGAATCCGTGAATTTGACTGGCAATATTACCATTTTCTATCTGCTGATAGAAAACAGTTACACGCGTGACCCGCTCTATTTAGAGTTAAATACAATAAGTAATAGTATTATTACTTATTGTATTTAACTCTGTAAATAGAGCACAATAAAAAAGTTGATTGATTGGATATCTGGCTGAGAGTAGATTTTCATCAGTGAAGACTAAAGATTAAGAAGACATCATCTTTAATTTTTGCAGGTGAATTTGAGCAAGCAGTAAAACACTTAACAAATGCTGTTGTGGTCTGTGGCCAGCCCCAACAGCTCTTACAAGTGTTTCATTCAACTCTACCAGAACACGTCTTTCAAATGTTGGTTGAAAGCCTCAATAGCATACAAAGCACAACAATGCAAGTAAGTTTAATAATGTTCGTAAAATAGGCCCTATTCATATTCCTGGTACTGGAGTCACTTGAACTAGCTTGTAACTGAGATGAATATGGGGAGTCTTTTCAAGTGCAAATCACATTAATCGCTTTTTAATGATATTCTCCTGCATGAGCCTTCATTGGAAGTTAGTTCCAGTCAAATACCATGAATACAAAATAATATGGTCTTTATTAGCAACATGTACTCAGAGGTTTAAT
Organism: Platygyra sinensis; assembly: GCA_019787425.1. NCBI lineage: Eukaryota > Metazoa > Cnidaria > Anthozoa > Scleractinia > Merulinidae > Platygyra > Platygyra sinensis. The sequence continues at coordinate 18,797 of JAHPZR010000222.1, read as the reverse complement.
TCCAATATCACAAATTTAGTTGTCAAGACATAAGTGTAACTTTTAAATGCAAATCAATCATTGTTTGACTGTTTTGATGGGGGTTTACCATTAACTGGTACATGTAATGCTTGGGTGAAATGAATAGATTTCCCTTGTGAAAAATTGTAGATATCTGAAGTAAGTCACTCCCCCTTCCTGCAGTGCTCTCACTCTGCCAATAATTAACAATTGAAGGCCTTCGGGCAAAAAGGGCGTATATCGGTTTTTGGCCGATTTTCATTTTTTTTCAGGATCGAGCTAATTTTTCACAGACTGACTTGTTTTGACATGAAACGCATCGTTCTGTAATTGCTTTGGTAGTTATTCGCTTCGTTCTCTAGAAATAACGTATGCAAAAAACTCAGTTTTGCGTGAAGCGGCATCTTTATGAGCAAATCTTTCGAAGGCAGATTTTGACGCGACCCGAACTTAAACGATTGCTGTTGGCAGCTTCGACAGCAAGTTAAAATTTTTAAATTGATGTTTTGGTTTGTGAAATAGCTAGAGAAACAGAAAAAAAAAAAAAAAAAAAGCGCCGGACCTTGTATCGAACCCGCGTCACAACAAAACAAATCCAGACCCGCTCTGTAGCGCGCCTTAATCGCTTGCGCTAACGGAGCAGCACTAAGCAGCGTTAAGTGATTTGCGTAATTATACGAATAATAAAACTAAGTGAAACAAAAGGTTTCTTTTGTTTCTCGTTGAACAAAAGGTCTCCAAAAGAAAACTGAGTTTTTTTGCATACGTTATTTCTGGAGAACGAAGCGCAAATTCACCAAGACAATTACGGAACGATGCGTTTCATGTCAAAACAAGTCTGTCTGTGAAAAATTAGCTCGATCCTGAAAAAAATGAAAATCGGCCAAAAACCGATATACGCCCTTTTTGCACGAAGGCCTTCAATTATTGGAGGAGGTCGAGCAAAGTATCGTAATTTGTCAGTGGTGAACTGATCAATTATTTGCCGAAGCCAACGGCTGAGGCAAATAATTGATCGGCAAGACACTGACTAATCACGATATTTTGCGACAACCGAGTTCAATAAATTGTTGTATCATTCGATCACCAAGTTTGTTTTCATCTTTTAATCACTTCCTGGCAGCTCAGGGAAGCGATCAGCCATTTTTCTCTTGAGAGCGTGGTTCCTTTTACGCATGAGCAGAATATTATTTGCAGCAAAACACGTTTAGATGGTACTACGCATGAGCAGACCATTATTTGTAGGCAGTTATTTGCAGGTCACATGGTGGGCTGTCGGCCAATGGAAGGGAAGAGAAAACTGCATTGAGTGATAATTTCTTTTTCTCCCCTCAAATAACCCTTTGGCTTTGTACTTATCATCTCTTAGAGAAGAATATTTATAATCATGTTCTTTGTATTGGCATGTCACTCTTGCAGCAAGCCAAGGCATTCAGTCATTTTGTCTATAGAGGGCTATTTGATTGAGTGTCTGGAGTACTTAACCCTTAAGTGCCCAAGGGGTCTCCCTTTGACGAGTAAAAACGTCTGGCGTTAGACAGAGTAAAATCTATAATAGTCACTATTGGGCATTAAAGGGTTAAAGGAGATAGTATTTTAAAGGAGATAGTTTTTAAAAGGAGATAGTTTTTTAACCCTTTAGTGCCCAAGGGGTCTCCCTTTGACGAGTAAAATCGTCTGGCGTTAGACAGAGTAAAATCTATAAAAGTCACTATTGGGCATTAAAGGGTTAAAGGAGATAGTATTTTAACCCTTTAGTGCCCAAGGGGTCTCCCTTTGAAAAGTAAAATCGTCTGGCGTTAGACAGAGTAAACTCTATAAGTCACTATTGGGCATTAAAGGGTTAAAGGAGATAGTTTTTTAACCCTTTAGTGCCCAAGGGGTCTCCCTTTGACGAGTAAAATTGTCTGGCGTTAGACAGAGTAAAATCTATAAGTCACTATTGGGTATTAAGGGGTTAAGGCAATTACTTTTGTTTGGTTTTACTACAGTCTGAGACTGATCAAATAGTCTAATTGGTTTGGTTTTGGTTTTACACTTGATTAAAAACTGCTCAAGTAGGCTGCCTCTTAATCTCTCACAAGTTTCCCTCTTGTTGTCTCTTTGATAGAAAACTGAAGATGGAGATTCCCTGGATTAAGCTCTTAAATGTTACTGTTTGGTTTCATTTTGGAGTGCGACAACTTTAAAAAATAATAATAAATACAGGGGCATAGGGCCTGTATGCTGTTAGGTTTGTCTATTACAAAATCAAAACATTTAGATTGTAGGAGAGAAGGTGCCAAGACAAACTATGTTAATAAAAGTGTTTATAGAAGAACTGTTTGCTAATCTGTTATTCCCATGAAAACTGCTTGTTGCCAAAAAAGATTATTTAAACTACAAATAGAGTGAAGCAGCAGAATAATTTGTCTGTTAAAATTACTGCATGGCAGTGTATTTTTTGATTGTTGACACTGGTCTCCCAATAGCATTTAAAGGTCGGCACACGAGTCCCTGCAACTGGTCCCCTGAAGAGTTAAATGCAGGGACTCGTCCCAAAAATTCAAACTGCTTTGAATTCAAGGGTGCAAAGTTGGTTCCCGCATCTAGATTTTGAAGCAAAAATCACCAGTTTGCACAATGGGATTTGTCCCCACGACATGTTGCAGGGACTAGTCCTCTCGGGTGTGCCGACCTTAATGAACAGCCCTCGTGTATGATAACATTCAACTAGAAAAAGTCACCACCAAGCCTCAGTTTGACAATTCAAATTGAAAATTTACCACAAGCTAATTCCCACATGAAAACAACAGGATGGCAACAAAAGTTCGAGAAAATGTTACCATAATGAGGCTTGATGGTGAATTTTGAGCATGTGATGTAATCGCATACATGTAAGGCCTATTCCATGTGAATAAACCCAAGAAAATAGAAAAAAACAAACGTTTGTTTGAACAATGTCTTTAATGATATTACATTATGTACATGAAGGATACGACCAAATATCATATAAGTGGTGGAACATCGGGGTCGTCAATAAAATTATCGTCCTTTGATTCTACTCTGTTCACCTTTTCCTCTTCCTTTTTAGTTTTGTGTTCAACAGTTTTTCTATCTTTAACAATTTTACTGAAATCCATGTCACTGTTAGCATTGGGTTCGATCTCCAATCGCTCATGGTGTATTCTAAGAAAGATGAGAATATTGGTAGAAGTATTTGTAAGTACACTGTATTAAAAAATAAACGCCCTTTTTCTGTCATACAAGGTAGCATAACATGACAGAGCGAAAGAACTTTTCTACCTAGTATGAACAGAAATTCATACAATTCAGTTCATAACTGCATGACACTTGTGAAAGATTGAAGTTAGGTTTGATAAATAAGGGTAGAAAGTCTGACAGTTTGGGCGGTAGTCCATCATCTGGGGATGTTCAACAGTTTGTTAGTGAATCAGTCAGGACAAAAGGCTGTGAAAATGCATCCTAAGTTCTGTCTGAACCCATCCAAGCTACAAGAAATATTTCTTCTTGGAAAGAAGTGTTCAGTTTGTATGACCATAGCACCATACCATCAAATGTTGGATGATGTCCTCAGATGAAAGTTTGATTCAAATATCATCCCAAACTAGGTAATTAAAATGGTTTCAAAATTTTCTGGATGACACTGGATCAAAATCTTGGGACCATTCAACAAGGGTTGCTGTCAGGAGGTGGGGGGGGGGGGGGGAAAGGACTCCTAAATAAAAGTAGCCTGCGTTGTCAAGATTTCGTGTGCGAGTGGTTTTGTTTTGGTAGCAAAGCTGTGAACGCAAGTGGAAGCCATGAGAGGATTGGTGACACTCGTGGCTCGTGAATTCCCTCGCGGGCTTGGCAGCTCGCCCACTCACGAATTCCGCCAGCTACACAGGCTAATATAAAAGGGATGGGTGCTTGTTGTAGCTCGGGGTGTTCAGACTCAAAATGTCCGCAGTGAAAACTTTTGCAGTACCTTTAAGGGTATTTAGCATTATGTGTTGTTTTAGAACTGGTACCTCTTAAGGGTGAGAAAAATTTAAGCCACATCCACAAAACAGGATCTTGGTACCTCCAAGCACCCACATCTTTCTAAAAGGGAGTCTCCCCGGGGGTTGATCCTCAAAAATACTTTCAGTAACAACAAACCTGTTCTCCTTCTTTGGTTCTAAAGATGACCTTGAATCTTGACTGTCATGCTTTGGTTTATTGTGATTTTTTGTCGGTAAATTCCTCAGTGGCTTGACCACTTGCTTCACCTTCAACACAAAACAAAAAAATATATTAGATACTTACCTATGCTCTGGTTAGATGTGGACTGTAAGGCACAGTTAGGCAGTTTAGTGACATTTGATGTTATGTTACTTGCAAAATTAACTGTAACATTTCCTGTCAATCCCAAGGCAGCTCAGTTAAACATAGTGCACTCTCCTCCAGATCAAACAGTCCAAGTTCAAGCCCTGGCCGAGCAAACTGTATTTTGTTCTTGGGCAAGACACTACTCTCTCAGTGCCTCTGTTCACCAGCTGTGTATAAATGGTATAGGCAAACTAATGCTGGTGGTAACCTTATGATGGACGAGTATCCCATCTAAGCAGCCTGAGTAGAAATACTCCTAGTCACTTTATGCTACAGAAACCGGAGTTAAGTGCCAGGCTGATGGGCCATTTGGCTCGTATGCAGACTGAACCCATACATGTCCAATACACCCAATCTGTAACGGGTCACCAAAAGGTGTGATGGATTGTGACGAATTGCAAACAACTCAAACAGGCGAAAGAAGTGTGACAATATTCCTCATTCTAAAATAATGACGCCACAAACATTCATGTAAGTGTGGAGGACGACACTCAATGGCCGACATGTCGCAAACTGACAATTGTGACGGGTTGTTGTGATCCATCACGGACCGTCGCCAGTTTTGCAACCCATTACGGAACAGGTATATTGGACAACCCTCGCTGAACCTGCAAGACAATAGGCCTTTTGCAAGAAACTGTCATGTGGTACTAAATCTGTCAAGCTGGAGGGCAAAAGAATGTGACAGCATCCAAAACAAAACAAAAAGTCAGGTTTGACCTCTGTGTAACTTACCCTTTTGCATGACTGATTTCATCCCCCATGACCTTTTGTTGCAAAAGACTTATTAAGAGTGTGTCATACCTTGGGCATTTCTATGATCAGATGGCCTGTCGTCTGTGATCTCTTTGCAGAACTTGAGTCAGGATTGACTTCTTCATTTAGAGCCATTTGAAACACCTACAACATATTTTAAGTTACTGACATGAATGATATATTTGTATATTTTTTATTAGTATAAATTTACCATAGTCTATTGTGAATCCGTAAATTTGATTGTCTATATTACAGTTTTCTAACTGCTGATAGTAAACAGTTACGCATCAGTGCACACCACGCATCTTGTTTGAACCTGATGTAACATAAAACCGTTCTTTCCTACACGTTACTTGACATTTTTTCTTTTTATGCAATAAGACTACGGTAAATTTATACTAAAACAATTAGACTACTCGCCCTCGTTTTCTTCGAGCAATAGTCAACTTGGCTGTGCCCCGCTGACTATCTGCTCGTTGAAAACTCGTGTTCATAGTGTAATTGTTAAATAGTGCGTAGTATCCCTGTTTATCTGATGTACATGCCATTTGAGGACACATGGGAAATGTAGAAAACATGAGCCACAGGCAAGTGTTTTCTACATTTCTCAAGTGTAAGGTAGAGGTAATGTGGTGAAAAACAATTTATAAAACTTTTTTATATAGATTCCAAAATACCATTATTAATCACCAGTTCTATTCTTGTCATCTTGTCAGCAGTTAAATTGGGCTGAATTCTTTTTAACATAATATGAGCACAGTCACCTCCTAAAGATGGGATTCCAACCCCAAAGAAGAAATTTTAAAAAAACTTTAATTGCTGTTACCAATTTCTGCAACAAGCACCAGTTAAGTTGTACTGCATTCATGAGATGTGAGCTATTATTTCTTACCTTGCCTTTTACTGTCACTCTTACATACATGGGCTGGACATCAACATCAATGAGAGACGTGTCCAAATACCTGGAACAATCATCAATATCTTAATCATGCACATGTAACACATCCCAAAAAGAAATGTCTGATAAAAATTTATTTTATGTCAAAAATTAAATTTATATATTAATTTAATTTTTCATGGTACCATAATCATGATACCTGTACTTCTATCACAACTGTAATGGTGTTAACTTAAAGGCGTTTACTGGTAAATCACAAACCTTGCATCTATTAAGAAAAGGATTAAACAAACATTACATGGTACTTACCTAAAGCAGGGTAGATCCAAAACAAATCTATTGTTGTCTTCATCATCATGGAACTCAAAGTCCCATCTACAAGAGAAATGAACACACCAATTTAAAAAAAAAAAATTACATGCCATCGGCCCAGAGGTGGGGGGGGGGGGGGGCACTTGATACCTACAAAATCTTTGGTGTTAGCCCAGGGGGAGGGGGGGGGAACTCCCATATAAAAAGGTCTACGAGTAATTTAAAAGAGATCTGATGAGAATGACATGTCAGAGAAACTGTGGTGATGAAGGGGACCATGAATTAAAGCCACTGCCTCAATTTAAACACTTGAAATTTCTGCTGCCTTTTTCTTTGAATGTGATCACCTCTGGCAATATTACAGTATTTTACATGCTAAGGGCCCTTCATCCTTCTCCTCCTCATCCAATTCACTTCCTCTCCCTCTAACGCAAGTCAAACTCAGTTGTGTCTACCATAATTTTAATTCTCACTGTTTTCTGTGTTCATCATGAAACTTGAGACTGGGCCCAGGGTGTCTAGTAAACATTTTTTCATATGGGCGACCATTTGACAGTCATTATCACTACTGACAGTCTCACTTATTTTATAGAATTCAAGTACTTACTTTCCTTGGTTTACATTCAGCACATGACCATCAGCTGCAAAGAACCTTGTTTCTTTCACTTGTTTGTTTCTTCCAAGTCTCCTGAAACATTTTTTTTAAAAAAGTCAGTGAGTCATAATAACATGATCATGCATCCCTGGAGAGCATACCTCATGAAACAAATTACAGATTGAAGCAAGTCTTTTTTATTGCAGTTCAAAAAATATATTTTTTTAAATATAATACTTTATAACACCAAACTCCTTACACTTGTGCATTTCCTGTAATATTATTAAATAAACTACTCACTGTACGTTACTTAAAAATTAAATTACTTGCAAAATGTTTAAATGTTTCATTAAAATTACCATAAAACTAAGTCATACAATACATTAATTTATACTAAACTTAAAATTTATACAAATTCATAAACTACTCATTACATAACTTTTATTACTTTAATTTACAATTTAATGGTATGATGTGGATTTTATAGACATTTAAACTGGCTTACTCATCATCTCTTTTCTCCTTTTGTTTCCGTTTTTCTTCAATGTGTTGATGAAGCTCAATTCTGGACTCTGGGGTATAATCTGTTTTTTCTTGCCAAAATCTAAAATCAACATATATATGAAATTATAATGATATTGACGTACTAAATAACTAGCAACTGTGACAACTTTAATACAACAACCTTGAGTAACTAAGACCAGAGACATTTTTGGATATGATATATGGCAGATCTGATGCTTGAGAAGATATCAATAGCCAACAAGCAATAATTGAAGGGGCGAGTGGAATAAAGCCAAGTGACTTTTGGAAAAATTTGAGGCAGCTAGGATTGAAATAATTGCCAGCAATTTTCACAGTTAATTACTCTGGTTTTTCTTATTGTTTCAAAAGTACTAGTAGCTATTACTAAGTTCTTTTTAGGCAATAACGAAGACAAGAGTAAACTGTAACAAGTGCTTGTAGGTATTTCAATCCTGGCTGCCTTAACATTTTCCAGCAGTCACTTAGGGCTTTTTTCCACTCACCCCTTCAACTATAGCCTGCAGAAAAGGCGTACTAATTCTTTTGCGAATTTCAGGCAAAAGTGAGTAGAGTGCAAAGTGGGAGTCTGCACGAGGGGAAGTTAATTTTTTGCTCCCTTCCCCTTGCACTTGCCTCGCTTTTGCATCTGTTCACCTTAAAGGGCCATTGTCACGATAAAGCGCATGTGCGATCTTGATTGATAACATTTATTTTAACCAATAGAAACCGTAATACTATCACGAGCGCCACGAATTCGTCGCAGGTCAGCTCAGAGTTGCACGTGCCTTTCGAATATCTCTTTATCCGCCGGCTTTTGTCCTTTTGTTTGTAAAGAATATTTATCATGTTTATGTTGTGTGAAGGCCGTGTCCGTTGATTACAAGCGCATACGCTTTACTTTCTTCCAAATTGTATGTGTATCTGTAGCTATATATACAAAGTTTCCGATATTCGTCCTTTCATCTTTCTTTCGTTTTCTTTTTCTTTTCGAACAAGACGGCTACGAGTTGAAAGTAGCTTTCGTCTCTAACCGTTTCGAAAACCGGCCTCTCGACGACATTGTATTTCTCGACGGCATTCAACTCAAAACACAAAATATGACTTTTAAATCTTTCATGGATGACTAAACAGTTCTTCAATATCGGTATTACTATTTTCACACGCCTCACAAGGTCGATGGAGGATGATTCTTCTCACAAATAACAACTTTGAAAACTGTTCCGTCGGATGAGAAATCAAATCACCGCACATGCGCAGAAGCGTGTCGAATGCCCTTTAAATACCCCCAAAAAATTATGCCTGTTCAGTGGGCTATAATTATTTTTGACGGAGGTTGAAAAACTACCACAAAGGGTCTGCATGAATCATGTACTACACAAATTAGTCTATGAATACCTTTTCTCATCTTCTTCTTCTTCTTCTTTCTCTGTTTTGTCTTGATTATTTTCACTTCAAGAAAAAGAACAATAGTAATGACTGCATACCATTTACCCCTTATAAAAACCAGGCACTCACATGCTGCACATAACTATATTCATTTGGTGGTTTGCATTGAAAATAAAAATCGTAACCATTCAATAAATTAAGTCAAGAATCACGTATATGGTAGATAATTGATAAACAAAAAACATTGCAGAGACTTAGGTCTGTGTGGTCTTTCATTGCCGCGTTACTCGGTAAACAGTTTCAGCTAAGTTTATAGAGCTTTGTATGGAGACACCATGTTGGTGCCCTTCCAAGGGACACAGACTCTTTCTAGTGCAAGAACTGTTCGGTTACCAAAAAACGTAGGCGATAACTGCTTTTTTGACCATTGTGAGATCCTTCTCGGGCCGCCAATTAATGTCACGCAACACATAAACTTGGAAATTCAAATGTCCTCTATAAGAAAATGAGGAAACCTGTCGAGCTTAAACCTTGTAAAATGCCCAGTTTTGATAACTAGGTCTTATATCTGATGATTATGTAGATCAAACTAAAAAGTTTGCTTACATTGTTATGAACTGGTTGCTTAACAAATCTAATCTGGGATAAAGGCATTGTCAAAATCAGTAGGAGTAGAGGTCTTCTAGTGTCAAGCCTATGAAACAGTTAATTAGACAAAAACCCCTAAGAGATACATAATGTACCAAGATCATGTCTTGTGGGCATTGCTTGAAATTTATTTCCACACCTAAGGAGCACTGATTTTAAAGCAACATGTGATTGACACTGACGTTTTTCAGCTCAAATTCAGCTCAATACCTTAAAGAGTACCACGAAAGCCCCAACCTGCTGTAGACTCTTTGAGACTGAACACACTAAGCGGTACCATACCCACATTTTGAACCCCTACAAGGTACGATGCAGAAGCACAGTGACCTCGTGGTCAGTGCGCTCGACTCCAGAGCAAGCAGTCCGCGTTCGAGCCCTGGCCGGGGACACTGTGTTGTGTTCTTGGGCAAGACACTTTACTCTTACAATGCCTCTCTCCACCCAGGTGTATAAATGAATACCAGCGAACTTAATGCTGGGGGGTAACTCTGTGATGAACTAGCATCCCATCCAGGGGGGAGTAGAAATACTCCTAGTTGCTTCACGCCGTAGAAACCAGGATAAGCTCCGCCCTGATGGGCCACTATTGGCTTGTATGCAGACTTTAAATAACCTTATAAGGTAAGACCAGCACCCCCCCTTTTTTTATAGGGGAGTCCCCCTTGGGAACTTAGACCCAATACAGACTTCACCTATCCCTGTTCTCCTGTAGGTGTTTAACCTTGTATAAGCTTTACCTGAGATTTTTGGTTTCTTTATCATCTGCATTTGCCTTTGTTGCTTCTTGTTTTTCTTTCTCCTAAAGAATGAAAAGTTGCATCTAATGTATAGGTACTGTGTATTTCCATTTTAACATTTTAAATGTTGAGGTTAAGATGACACAAATCAAAAATTTACAATCTTACCCTTTTCTTGTTGTACTCTGTTTCTTGACTAATTATCCTGTTCCTGATATTCTCATAATCCTAATTAATACACAAAAAATAACTTAGCATTATCACTGGAAAACTCACATATATTTTCATGTGAAGGGTAGACGTTAAGGTCTGATACAAACACTTTTCATTAGTTAATCAAAGACAAATTAAAGTAGAAGGTTCCAAAATGTTACCCACTGGCATTTGAGAATCCCCACTTATTTCTAACTACCAGATAGTCTAAACTTGCTAAAACAGTACTAGAGTCAAATTTATATCTTTAATGATGGATGTACCAAAGAGACAGTTGATTGTCTAAATTGTCATGGAGGTGTCCAAATTTTAGAGGCAGGCTGGGATAATATGAAAAATTAATGGTTTGTGTGAGACCAAGTGAATTGTCTACTTTATACATTAGGTGTCTGCATTTATTTAGTACAGGTGCCTATATTACAGACTCGACTTTCATCCATGATCCTGGGTTACCGGTAATGGGTTAGTATGGACCCAAGTGAATAATTGGCTGCCTGCATATATAATACAGAATGAGGTGTCTGTGTTATTGAAGTGTCCTTACTTCAAAGCTGTCTGGAAGGAGGGGTTTGACAGCTGTTTGTCAAAAGATATAACAAGGATATCCTTGAAGCTTATGTCAATAACTAATGAAGAAGTAGTAAGGTCTCAAACCTCCTGGGACTGGGGCAGGGACCAGGGGCACTCTATCCACAGAACTCATGGAGATCGAGGTCATTTAACCGAGTTCATATGTGACAGGGGTCCTGCATACTGCTAGGATTAGCACTGTTGGAGTCATTGTGAGTAGTGACAAGTGATTACTGAGATTAAAATTCATCATCTTTATTTACTTATCACTCACACATAATGACTTTTAACCTGCGATCAGGCGTCCTTTTTTTCACGGCGGGAAGGAACACCTGACACAATTACTTTACTATTCGTCTGCCGCCCCCTAATTAAAATATCTGTCAGAAAGAATGTCGGCGATGCCATCAGATAATGAATCAATCGGAATTACCGGAAGTCGCCTCGTGGGCGGGAATTATACAAGGCACGGACAGCGTGAATTTACTTACAGTACTGTACAGTACGGCCGAGTAAAATATGGTTAATTTTGTAAAACGCAACCTCCTGTTTTGTTCGTAGATGAGTAAGTTTCAGAGGCAGACGTCTAGCGTGTCAAGTGGTAAAAGTACCGTTCCTCTTTGCAAGCCAACAAAAAGCAACAGTGGTTTTTGAATTTTGATGTGGCGTTGGCTGTACTGCCCATATGAAACAGCACTTTTGGAATTTACTGATATATAGCGCTCTTGCCGAATTCTGTCGGTAGCACGGCCAAAACATATCTCCCATGGTATACAATTCTATGAAAGCATTATATTTCTTCATCTTTGAGAGTTTTGTGAACAAAACTCTCAAGAGAAACATTTAAAGCTGACAAAAACTCGCTCTCTTCACTCGCCATCAGCTCGAGGCATTTCTTTGACCGGAAATGACACTGCCACACAGGTAACCCATCATGGCTTAGTTCTAATTGCCTTTTGTTTCTTGACCAATCAGAGAAAAGTCCAGATTCTGGACTAGCAACAGACAAATAGTCAAGTAATTGTATCAGGCGTACCTTCCCGCCGCGAAAAAGAAAGGACGCCTCATCGCAGGTTAAATGACTTTGACAGTACTGATCCTAGCAGTATGCAGGACACCTGTCACACACAAACTGAGTTAGGTGACCTTGCTCTCCATGAGTTCTAGTAGCTCAGTGGATAGAGCACCCACCCTGTGTTCAGGAGGTCTTGGGTTTGATTCCTGTTAGGGACTCAGATTTTTTCTTTGTTCCGCATTTGTGTCATGTTGATCAATTCACCTTTCACATTTCATTATAGACATTTTACCTCATATCCATTCTCATTGTTTAGGGAAAGATGGTATTTCAGAGTTCTTGACCATTCACAAGAATGCTATTTGATTCTTTCTTTTTTGACAAATATATTACTAATTATAACGACCCTTTTAAGACAAATTCTGAGGGAACCTATTGTAAAGGGACACCCTCTAATAAGCGGACATTAGCATGGTCCTGAGGGTGTCTGCCTAATACTGGTTTGCCTGTAGTACCATATCTGGTATTACCAGAGCCAGAGTATAATGTAGATCACCAAAATGTAAGCTAACCTGCTTTGCCAAAATCCTTTCAGATTTTTCTATCTCTTTTCCATCAAGCCACTGTAAATGATCTAAAGTAGCAATGACATATTCTCTGTAGCCTTTGTACTCTGTGCAGGGGTTCCCTGTCAGATATCTATTCAATTGAAATATAAATAAATTCAAGACATGTACCTCTAGAGCTATCTTCATGAAATATATTCTGCGCAAAAGACTGTGTTTGACTAACTTTCTAAACAACAAGAAGAGAGTTGAGTATATATAATGCAAAGCAATAGAGTATATTTGACAAAGTTTGGGGCATTTGGAATAGTGGTTAAACTTTACCTAAATGAGTGTTTAATGTCTCTTCTCAATCCAAACACAAAGTAATTTGAGAAAACATAAGTGAAATTATAAGTAAAATGTATGCTAAGGGACTGGTCAAAAAGTACAGGGGGGGGTGGGCCGGAGCATTTCGAAATGTGGTGGTTAGAAAACAGATGACCCACCCCTTCCATTTGGCACAAGACTGAGTGACCCACCCCTGAATAGAGGCTGAAAATCACATGACCCACACCCCCCCCTCTCCCCCAAATAAGACATGACATATTTGGCTGCATAATCTGAAAAAAAAAAACACATTTTGTGGATGAAATTGTAATAATGTTCTTCACGTTTTAGATTTATTTCCTAACAATGCAAAATTATGCAAAAATTATATTGTTTGCCATTACCCTTGCTACTTTAAGTCATGACTGTAAACTCTAAGAAAACTTGACCTTTTACTTTTCATACTAGGCCTCAAGGCACGTAGAACAGTGATCCATGTAGAAAACGGCTGTAGTGAGTCCTGTGAGTAATATAGCCAGACAGCTCCCAGATCCTTGTGCATGTGTCCCGTATCCTCGGGAAAAAATAGCATGTAGACCCAACATCATATCAACTCTTCGGTTTTCGTCCATCGTATCTTGATTAAAAATACATCACCACTGTTTGTGTTATAGTTTTAATCATGTAGACACAAGTTGGCCATTTGGTGTTCTTGTATACCAGCATGTCAACCGAGTGCAGTATAATTTTTGATTATTTCTGTCCTGGGACTACTTGCTCAATCCATTAGCTTTTGTACAGATTTTACAATACATAAGTTACCATCTCTTATTTGTACACCAGCCAAGTGTACTTTTTCAAATCCGGCTTGAAAAGTTTTTGTCCTTTGTAACTGAAAAGATTTTATTTTATAA
>JAHPZR010000222.1:0-2500 GCA_019787425.1 Platygyra sinensis | reverse complement strand
CTGCTAAAATAATAATAATAAAAATAGGCAGTCGATGACTGCATGTAGCTTACTGCCACAGCCTGCTGTTACCTAAAATAGTGTATTAACTGCCGTGAAACAACGACACTAGAAATTACTCACAACTAAAGATAAGTGCAACCACGCTGTGATGAATGAAACAAATATATTTCTGATTACAAAGTCACGCTGAACCAACACTTTTCAAAGAAATCTTTTTAAAACCCTGATATATCTCTTTAGCCTTACAGCGCTGATTATATTACCGTGAACACCTAAAATATGTCTGGAATATTGTTTATTGTGTTGTAACCAATCACATGCGAGATCTTCACACCACAGAAACCACAGGCAAAGAACCGTTTCCTGTCAGCCACAGAACAAATTATTTTTGTTTTGTTTAAGGATACAAACTGTCTTATTAGGAATTTAAAACACCGCTGTTCCCCAGGATCAGTGCTGAGGACCGCATCCAGGTCATCGTTCAAGTTTAGAAAGAAAAAATTTAGAAGCCAACGCGACGCGACGCGACGGCAACCAGCTCAGTTTCCATGTAACGACATCACATGAAGATAATAAAATATCAACAATCGTGATTAGCATAATCATTGCTAATAATTTTTGTAGAACAAGGGTTGATTTGTGTGGGCTAACAATTGAACCCTCGAACTACTGTGCCGGCAGAAGTTCCTTGATCGCAAGATCGCAAACTGGAAAGACTGCCGAACAAATTTGCGATCAGGCGTAACTAATTATTCTGATTTCGATCGTTACAAAGAGTTTGAAGATTCGCGCGCCAAACCGTTGCGTGCGTCCGCCCGGCACATCGGCTTTGTAATTTACTTCAAAATCGCTCAAACCTGCATTCTTTGCTATTATAGCACATACTGTAAACAAACGGTAATGAAAAGTAATTGTTTACTTGCAAAAAGACTGAATGTTAAAACAAAACGAAAATAATTTGTTCCGTGGCCGATAGGAAACCGTTCGTTGCTTGTGGTTTCTGTGGTGTGAAGATCTCACATGTGATTGGTTACAACACAATAAACATTCCAGACATATTTTAGGTGTTCACAGTAATATAATCAGCGCTGTAATACCTACGACACATCGGCAATGGTAAAATGTATTTCTTAACAATCCAGCGTAATCATGTTAAAATTTCATCAAAATTGAACGAAACCAGAATTAATTAGGATTCTATTTGTGACCTCTCTTGACAACGGAAGCTTGAAGAAGAACCAACGTTTCGGTCAAAAAAATCCATGAAAGCTGAAAATCGAACCGAAACATCTTTTTCGAACTTTTCTTAGGAGATTTAGATGAAAAAATGACCTTGGCAGGTTACAGAAGAAAACGAAACAAAAAAGAAAGCGATACAGTGTGAAGAGCCAATAATTTATTCAATTTGTGACGGGACATTCACGTTATGAAAAGCTTACTTCAGGATAATACAGCATCAGCTAGTGTTCTAGCAGCAAAATAGATAAAGAAACAGCAATCTTAGCGGTTTTCCTAAAACAAAGCTGGAATACTAAAGTGTGATAAATTTAATCATTTGTCTTCCAGCACACGTATCATGTGGGAGAGATATGACAGCTTGAAACCGAAAGGAATATTTACTGTGGGAACCGAGATAGATAGAACCACAAAGTATCATGTGGGAGAGATATGACAGCTTGAAACCGAAAGGAATATTTACTGTGGGAACCGAGATAGATAGAGCCATAAAGTGAAACCGAAAAATTGCTTTGTCACGTAGAAACTGAAACGAATGAAGTGAATCCATGACCCAACAAATATAGAACAAAAGCTATAAGAGCAGTTTTGTAATCAAAAGTTATAAAACAGAATCTAAAAAATTACTGCAATAAACAGATTGAATTTACTACAAAATGTGCGTGATCCACAGTATACAGTGTCTCGAACCACTCAAGAGCTTTAACAGCACGTGCTAATTCCGAGTAACAACTGACGTCAGGTTCCAAAACAAAAAAGGAGTTAAGAGCAGGAAATATCGGGTCATAATCGACAGAGTTCGTTGTGGGCTCGGATTCTATTGTTACACTCACTCACTCACTCACTCACTCACTCACTCACTCACTCACTCCCTCCCTCACTCACTTACTCACTCAGATGGATACCACAGTAGCTTACGCCTCTTTAGGCAGCAAGCTACAATAATAATAATAATAATAATAATAATAATAATAATAATAATAATAATAATAATAATAATAATAATAATAATAATAATAATACCACTACCAGTCTACCAGTCTACCAGTCTACCACTACCACTACCACTACCACTACCACTACCACTGCCACTGCCACTGCCACTGCCACTGCCACTGCCACTGCCACTGCCACTGCCACTGCCACTGCCACTGCCACTGCCACTGCCACTGCCACTGCCACTGCCACTGCCACTGCCACTGCCACTGCCACTTCCACTTCCACTGCCACTGCCACTGCCACTGCCACTGCCACTGCCACT
>JAHPZR010000221.1:0-29073 GCA_019787425.1 Platygyra sinensis | reverse complement strand
CTCTTTAAAAAGGGATAGGAGTTGGACAATTCTTTTCCTCACTTTCATCACTTGGTACTCCTTTAATGTAAATTGTTGTGGGGAGATTCTTCTTTGGTAAGATAATCAAATTTATGAGTACTCCGACTTTTTTAATTTCCAGCGCGCTTGTTATAATTTTCCCAAAAATTTGCGAACGAGTAACAACTCTTTTGCAACTTGCATTTTTTTTTCAGTCGTCCTTATTCTTGGCCTTGCTATGATGTTTTTTCAAGGGTAGGGTTTTTGGGCATTATACAAATGCGCCATTTGCCGGGGATAAGATCAAAAAACCCTTTTTCCTTTCTCTTACATTCTTACCACGGAAATACTTTCCATTTCCTCTCGTACTTTTTTTCCCACTAATTTATTACCACTGGTACGCTTTAGATAGAACAAGATCCCCACGCTCATTCATTTGATAGAGCTGCGAAATCAAGGGTAGGCTTTCAATGGCGGATCCAGACCTTGAGGTAAGGGGGGGGGGGGGGGGGGGTCTTGATTTACTTGCCCTGCTGGCCTTTTTCCCTCCAGTCGTTTCTTATATTTTTGGCCAAAATAAGGGGGGGACCCGGGCCCATCCCTAGATCCGCCACTGGCTTTTTACTAAAATCTAAGCGTTTGTTTTAATACCAAAAGATTCTTCACCGCATTACAATTTTCTCAAATGATCAATAACATTAGATCAGACATAATGAAGAAAACAAAATTGGGTTTCCA
Organism: Platygyra sinensis; assembly: GCA_019787425.1. NCBI lineage: Eukaryota > Metazoa > Cnidaria > Anthozoa > Scleractinia > Merulinidae > Platygyra > Platygyra sinensis. Next base: position 28,335 of record JAHPZR010000221.1, on the reverse strand, counting down.
TTTTTCACAATTTATTCACTGATACATTCTGACATTTTTTTTTTTGGCAAAAAATGCATGCAATTGTACGTTTATTGAACCTATATATAATAATGTTTCAACTGTTTCAATGTAATAAGGCGCAATTTTCTCGCCATTTTGCCGATGTAGTTTCCAGCGGACACTCCTGTTACGTAATTTATTGCGCATTGAAAATTGCATAAAAGTTTGCAGTGTAACATACAGTTTCTCATTGTTGATAGCCCTGATTGAAAGCAGACATTTTGCGTAATTGTTGATATGTTAAATAACATTTTCGTGCAAAAGAAAAATTAAATATAGTACTTCTTTTATCTAGTTTAATTAAAACTGTAATAAAATTGCCGAATCGGATTGTCTATCAACAGCTACGATATTTGAATTGATAAGATTGCTTATAAGACTTGTCCTTTTCAATTTTTGGACAGCTCCCAATGGCTTTCTATGTCTAATTAAGATCAAACATTTTCATTCTAAATTTCCTGTTACGAGCAGAAATTATTCTATCAAATTTTATCACGTACATGTGACTATTGTTTTTACTGTTCTTGTTTTAATTTTTTTCTCTGAGAGCCTGTTCTCCTATCCTTCTTTCTTTTCTTCACATTAGATGTCTTAGTTTGTTGGGATGCTTCGAATCCTGTATCTTGCATTTCTGCCTCAACTCGTTCCTGCTCTTCTTTTTTTTTCTTGTTTTTCTTTTTTTGCTTTTCCTTCTTCACGTTTCTGTTCTCTACTGGCTCGTTTTTAGTGCAGAGTGCACTATTGGGATGGTTTGGGGGTTGACGCCGCTAACGCACTATGGCAATAAGGCACTAAGGCCATAAGGTGTAAACTTTAATGTTTGTTTAATTAATTAATTTCAATTAATTAATTAGCCTTGTTTTGAGCGGGTGGGGTAGGTAGCTTTGATTGCTACGTAAAACGTACCATACTTACATTACTTCTGTCGTAACGTTACAAAACTATATATGGTTCCAATATTCTCTTGTTATCCTTGTGGTACTATTCCACTCTTAAGAACAAAAGCAATTTGCTCGAAGCGCATGCGCAGATTGATTAGCGTTAGTGTTAACTATATGTTAGGTAACGATACATTTCATACACTATTACACTTGAACGTTAAGTGCTTTTCCTTGTGGTAGAACACAACATGTGAGACGCACGCGCTCTAGCACTGTCAGCATGATACAATCCGTTCTCGATTTCAGCGTTCATGCGTGCGATACCACATTCCTCTTAACGGGCGATTGCAGTTATATTTCAGGTAATGTCTGTTTTCCTTTTTAGTGCAAAGAACGCTTTTGTGACTGCGTATCGTTTGGAATCATCCCTAGCTCGGTTAAAAAATGTCGTGTGCTATTTTCAAACTGTTTCGTGTTTGCTAAGCTTTAAAGAGGGATCTCCTCAGCCGCCTGTTTATTTTCTCCCCCCATGAAAGAGAACAAGAAGTTCACAAAGGTATTCACCCTAAACATTTCCGAGTTAGCGACATTAAAAGTACCCGGTACTAATGTCGTGACAAAAGAAACTTCTCAAATATTGCTGCAGACAGTGTGGCACTTACGGAAACCGGAAATAAATTTAGTCTTTGAGGGGACTCATTCACCGATGTAAGATATAAATAATATCGGTAAAGTTAAAACGCTTCTCGGTTGTCTCAATCGATATCATTGTGTATTTTGAACTAGTTTATTGTACCGACGGTGGCAACCTAATAAGAACGTGCTATTCCGAGACACGACGTGACTATTTGATAATTAAATTAGTAACTGTTTATGGATGATATGAAAATTTGCCTCTTGAATGAAACAAAATCATTCCTCTTCCATTTTTTCATAAGTTAATAACATTAGTTCACTTTTCTCCAGCAGGAAAAGAGCCAGCATATTTTCCTTTGTATGTTTCTCGGACAACAAGGGTATCATGTTACAAACTTTGGGAGGAAAACAAAAGTATCAAGTTACAAATGTTGGCGTTGAAAAAATAAAATTATCACGTTTGCTAGTTCAACGTATCAATGAATTAAAAATAAACGAAATTCAACGTAAAACACCGCAGTAAAATTTAAAACCTTCTTGTCAAACAGTAATTGTAAGTTATTTTTGGACCTTGAACTAACAAGTTACATACAGGCAGCTGATGGCTCAAAATGTACTTACAGTCCAGCATAACACTCTGCACTATCTGAGATTGTCTCACTAGTTCCTGTCTTCTTATCTTTACTCTCTCTTTTCTGGTCTTTTCTTTTCTTGTTTCATCTGTGGATGATACACACATTGTATTCCATAAATGTAGTTGACGTAAAATATCTTGCTTTACATATAGCTACACACACTTTCACTCTTGACAGAAGTTAAATGGCCTCTTTGCATTTATGTTAACTGCCTTGTTTAGAACAATGTGATATAGCATCCTCCCGCCAGTAAGGTTCCTTCTTAAAATTGTGCGTCCCCAAGAGTCTGTTTTTATTTTATTTTTTATTTTTGACTCAGTGCCCCTGTTCAAATAAGTGCCCTTTCCAATAAACACTTACGGCGGAGAAAAACACAAAAGCAAGTGTGCGCCCCCACGCACGTAATTACAACTTTGATTGTGATTGGTCGATTTAAACTACAAATTTTAATTTTGATTGGGTTATTGAACTGTCCGATAACAAACTGTTCTATTACTAACTGTCCGATTACAACTTAGCAATTGAATTAGTGGAAAATAGGAGTTATTTTTTAAACCAATCACAATCATTACAATTGTAATTTTTATGATTAACCCTTCAACCTCAAAGGGTCTCCCCTTAACAAGTTAAGTCATCTGGCGTTAGACAGAGTAAAATCTGTAAGTCACTCTCGGGGCTTAAAGGTTAACATTACATTCATGCTCTTAAAGAAATGAGCAACTTTTCTCCAAAGAGTGCTCTCCATTAAGCCAATAAAAGTAATATGTGAAAGGCCTCTCACTAAATGGAAGCATTTCAGGTTTTACATGCGTTTTGCTTTAAGCCACCACACCAGTATCAGCATCAAAATTAATAACGCAAATTTTTCTTACCAACGATTGTGGCAGACAATTTCCCTTCTTCGGCTTGCGGAATATTTCCCCTGAGGGACACCTGCAAGTAAATACAGGGAAGGGAAGTGCGCTGCTCAAAGCACTCATGTGTAACTAGCTTTGGATGACGGAAACTCTAGCCGCTTTGTCCCTCATTGAAAGCAAGATACATCTGAGTCCTTTGAGCAGCACACTTCCCTCCTATATTTTAAACACTTTGTAGATGTCACTCAATGCCTAATAACTGTTACTGTTTTTGTCTGTTATTGTTAGTGTTATAGGCACAGAGTCAGTCTACTCCAAGTATCGTGGCTCCATAGGGCCTCGTCCCTGGACTGTCTACTCCAAGTATCATGGCTCCAGAGAGCCTCGTCCCTGGACGGTCTACTCCAAGTATCGTGGCTCCAGAGAGCCTCGTCCCTGTACTGTCTGCTCCAAGTATCGTGGCTCCAGAGAGCCTCGTCCCTGGAGACATACAGTAGAGTCAGTCTGCTCCAAGTATCGTGGCTCCAGAGAGCCTCGTCCCTGGACTGTCTGCTCCAAGTATCGTGGCTCGATAGAGCCTCGTCCCTGGACTGTCTGCTCCAAGTATCAGGGCTCCAGAGAGCCTCGTCCCTGGACTGTCTGCTCTAAGTATCGTGGCTCCATAGGGCCTCGTCCCTGGACAGTCTACTCCAAGTATCGTGGCTCCAGAGAGCCTCATCCCTGTACAGTCTACTCCAAGTATCGTGGCTCCAGAGAGCCTCGTCCCTGGACTGTCTACTCCAAGTATCGTGGCTCCAGAGAGCCTCGTCCCTGGACTGTCTGCTCCAAGTATCGTGGCTCCAGAGAGCCTCGTCCCTGAAGAGATAGAGTACAGTAGAGTTGGTCACATGTTGAAGTGAAGTCAGTAATAGTCCGTTTCAGAAAAGGTCGTTTTAGTCAGGCTTTTTTGCTCAGAATACCGAACGGAACTTTATTCCAATCAGTAAATGATCAACACTTGTTAGGGGTCAAAGAGTTGTGGTCGTAAAATCCTTACAATTCTCATTCAGTTACATGAACTTGTATGGCTATTATCACCTGTGAAATGATAATTTTGTATGATTTTTATACTTACACAATTATAAAAAAGTTCACTTTAACTGAGATTTTTAAAATGTTGTTTAGTAATATTTTTGATTTCAGTTACCCTACCTTTTTTAGTTTTATTTTTCAGTTCAGTTTAACAAAGATTTCTTCTTATTATTGAGTAATATTTTTTGGTTTAAGTTACTTCACCATTAAACATCAGTATAGTTTTATTTTTCAGTTAGCTTTCAACGCCGTAGAGTCGGTAAAACGGCCGATGCAAATTTCCTGTGATTCCCTTTTCACATATAGAAGTAAATTTGTCATTGTAAAGTGCAGCAATTACGCAAACGGCAGGAACGGCGCTGTTCGAAAGTTTATTCTCTGAATTAATCTAGATTACGCAGGTGCACAGAGGTCCTGAGATCGAGTCTGTAAGTAAACTAACACGTACTGGCTGCAGAAATAGCTTTTCACTGCTTTCCCTGTCCTTGATTCAAAGACTCGAAATTAAGTTCGATAAACGACATTCAACGGCTACCATATCCGAAAACAAAAGCTAAATGAAAACCAGTGTTATAGTGCTTGAACTCAGCGGCATTTTCTCTACGAATTTCGTCGTTGTTGATCGCGCGCGACGTCATTACGTATAGTCAGGACTTGTTTGTCCATAAATTAATGATTATTTACGTCACCGGTGGAAAAATTGGCAAGTGGGAAACGTCCTTTCCAACAGCAAAACTGACAACGGAGATACTATTGAAAAGGACTTTTAGAAAGTCTATCTATAATCAGACAGAAATGATATGTGCAGTCGCCAAAACGAAAAAATCAAGAGTAGACAGCCCGGGTGCGTAAAAAAAAAGTTTTAAGTTGATCACCACGCGTCCAAGAAAAATAAATCTCAAGGTTATAACACGCGAATATATATTAAGTACAAATCACAGCTCTCCTTCCCCTATTGTACTGCAGAAAATAAAAACTGTAATTACGTTGTTATTTCTGAAAAAGGACCAAATCAAACTTGAACATATTGCATTCAATCTCAGCTCTTTCAGTTTAGTATAGAACAGTACAGCCCCTTTCAGTTTCTTGAAGAACTTGGCTTACACTATTATCGATTGGTCTGAGACTTGAATAGATATACTACATATTCGGGTTGATTTGACTAGCCTTAATACTTTATACTTTGAGTCTTAATTATAAACAAACTTCATCAAAGCTATAGTCCTGCTTTATTTTATTTTTTTATCGCTTTCATAGTCGCTCAATAGACTCCAGCAGGAGCCCATCACTCCTGACTCCAGCTAGGTCTCGCCAGTTATATTCTAGTCGCCGTTCTTATCATTCCATGCCCTTTTAAACTCGGTGACGCTATTGCATCATTGCTAATCATTTCTTTTCGACTTTGGAATCTAGTCAGTACACATTCCCTTGTGTATCAAAAGACTTCTAAACTTACTTGCTCATTAGCTGTTGTACTATTGCTCAGGTGATTAGGGGGATGCGCGCGCTCTGAAGCACTAAAATGACCAACGCGCTGAAGAACAAACAAAAACTTAAAGAAGATTAAATTTTTCTGATAATCACCTGAGCAATTATACTAAAACAACTATAATATAGGGGTACGATTGATATGGGGGCCGTTGTATTGGTACGGAGGTAGTGTTTAGTGACCGGGCCCTGTTATTTTAGATCGGGTCCGGCTTGCCAGACCGAAATCTCAAGTCGGGCTCGTCATCTCCGTATAATACAGGGGTACGATTGATATGGGGGCCGTTATACTGGTACGGAGGTAGCGTTTATTGACCGGGCCCTGTTATTTTATATCGGATCCGGCTTCCCACAATGTTTTCCATTCTAGAGGGAGTTTCAAAACGTTTGAAAATTTTACAGTTAAGTTATCAGCTAAAGAAACAAAATGGACTTCATCATTCGGGGCCCGGCAAGTTACCCGGTCTTCCGAGAAACGGGCCCCAGGGGCTTGTTTCTCGAAGCTCCCGGTAATTACCGGGCCCTTTAAGCTGTTTTGTTTTCCATTCCAGACGGGAGTTTTTAAAGTTTTTAAAACTATACAGTAAAGTTATCAGCCAAAAAAAAACACAACAGACTTCATTAGAGGTCAGAACTCACCCTACTTTTCTTGAGACTTTGATTTAAAATACGATTTCGAGCCCGTTAAATTACCAGGACCTTCGAGAAATAGGCCCCAGGGCCGGGTTGTTCGAAAGCCGCTTAACGTTAACCCGGGATTACAGGTTAACTGAGGCATTTTTTTTTCTTGTTTAACATGTTTTTCACCACTAACGTTTGGTTTAGTTTGAGATTACTACAGCTCATACACTGGAGGGCAAACAATATAAACGGATTACCTAACCAAAAAGTTACAAAACTCACATCAAAATTCTCGCTAACCCCGCTGGGTTAGCTTAATCGGGCTTTGAACAACCCGGTCCAGATGAAAACCAACCCAGGAATTGTTGATCTTAAAGGGGCTCAGTCACGATTGAACGGTTTGAAAAGTTTCGCTAAACTTTTCAAATTCGTTGTTTGCAATCCGTGTTAATCTTCTCCATCCTTAACCATCCTTGTTCTTTTACGGTTTATTATTATCTCTTTGATGCTTTTCTATAGTACCGTGACTGAGCCCCTATAAGGCCGCCGCACACTAGCCGACTTTTTGTCGGCCGACAAAAAATCTTCACTTGTCGGCTAGTGAGCGGTGAATTCAGACAAGTCTGCGACAAAATCGGGGCTTGTCGGGCGATATCTGGCAGTGCTTGATCTAAAAACGTCTTGTTGGGCCTTGTCAGCTAGTGTGCGGTGGACCAAGACAATTTGTCGGGGTTCGCGCATACGTCAACCAATGAGGAATTGTCATCAGAATCACGTGGACACGCCTCTTTTCAAACACGGCGGAGATCGACTCGGCCCCAAGACCGAACGCGGTTAGTCGCGACAAAAAATCGGCTAGTGTGCGGCAAGCTGATGTCCCCACAAATTTTAACCCGATTTGACCCCGACAAAAAATTTGCAGCTGTACGACAAAAAATCTGCTAGTGTCCGGCAGCCTTTATATACTCTGTCTGGTAATGTTCTAACTAAACCCAGTTTGCAATTCAAAGGGGCGAAGCTAAAATAATTAGTAAGAAGACCAGTAAACGTCTTCTTGCAATATTCATGTACACTAGCAACGATGGATGGATAACTGTTGTCTAACAATATGTTAGACACAAAAACATTAGGTTTTGTTCTTAAAATCTTTAGGCAGCAATTTGGATGTTGGACCAGTCTATGCTTCACAAATCAAGAAACTCAGGAAGAGATTTTTGGTGGAACCACCTCCCTTGCGGGCCAGTTCTTACACCCATCTACTGTACAAAGCTCAAGATCCATTCAAGCACATGCACGCAGTCCAATAAATTGTTCGTAAACAAGTTTTGCTTTTAAATTTTGTGCCGGCAATTTGAAATGTTGGACCAGATCATGCTTCACAGATGAAGAAACTCAGGAAGAGAATTTTGGGTGGAACCAGCTCTCTTGTGGGCCAGTCCTTGCTCTCATCTCCTGTACAAAGCTCGGGATCCAATTAAGCACATGCAGTAGTCCAATTGTTCCTAAATATATAAGTTTTTTAATCTGTGCCAGCAATTTGGAATTTTGGACCAGTTTAAGCTTCACAGATCAAGAAACTCAGAAGAGAGTTTTGGGTGCAACCAGCTCCCTTGTGGACCGGTTCTTATACCCATCTCCTGTACAAAGTCCAAGATCCATTCATTGCATAAACGCAGTCCAATTCCCAAACAAGTTCTGTGCTGGCAATTTGGAATGTCCCGACCAGTCAATGCTTCACATATCAAGAAACTCAGGAAGAGATTTTTGGGTGGAACCAGCTCCCTTGTGGGCCGGTTCTTACACCCATCTCCTGTACAAAGTCCACGATCCATTCAGCACATGAACACAGTCCAATTGTTCCTAAACAAGTCTTGTACTGGCAATTTGGAATGTGGGACCAGTCTATGCTTCACCGATCAAGAAACTCGGGAAGAAATTTCTGGGTGTGACTAGCTCCCTTGCCAGCCAGTTCTTACACCCACCTCCTGTATTGAACCAGTTCCTTAGTGGGTCAGTTCTTACACCCATCTCCTGTGCAGATCAATTTTATGCACTTGCACTACGGCGCTGTACATGTAGATCAAGAAACTGAGTGGAAGAGTTTTTGGTGGAACTGACCATATCCAAATTCATTCGGTTTTAGACAGTTTTATAAACAATTGAGAATGGCAACAAGAGCAATGACTGAGTATGTAAGCGTGCATTACAGTAAATATTCTTTGTTCTTTTCTTTAACGTTCTTCACAAAACAAATGAACGTGAAATGACAACATTCTGCATAATTATTCTAGAGAACATGAACTACGTTGACCAATTATTACAGCTTGTTACACAAATTGTGACACAGTCTTACATGTTCTGTTTGGAATATCTACATGTATGACGGTGACAGACAAACAGAGTAAATCTTCGTAAATAATTTGAGTTTGTAAACAGCTATTTTTCATGCCCTGGTAGTCACATTCCTGACAATTCAATCGGTTGTCGAGCAAGCAAAGAACTCTTTCCTTTTACTTATGAGACCCAGTGTTAATTAAATACAACCAAATAATAAAAACAGAGAAACTACAAAGCAATACTGCTTATTGTAAACAGGAGCTACTCTTCTAGACTTGCCTAAAATCTATTATTATTTAGAAAACAGTCCTAAGAAAGCACGCGCGCAGATTGGTTTAAAATCGTGTTTGTATAACTCGATGGAGACACAGAACTAGCGCGCGCTGTTGACGTAGTGATTGTGCGAACAAAGAGAATTTACATTTTGATAATCAAAGTTAACCAGTTGTTTTCCTTTTTCTCGTCGTGGTGTTTACTAAAAGAAATAGAAAACATGTACTCCGTGTTTCTATCGAGTTTTACAAACACTCGTGAAAGTTTGGGAGAACTCGAAAAAGCTGTGGAAACACTCGCCTGCGGCTCGTGCTCCCACAGCATTTCTCGTTCTCCCAAACTTACACTCGTGTTTGTATAACTCAATAGAAACACGGTACATGTTTTCTATTTCTTAAATATTGTTATTGAGTAAACAATCACACACAATTTGAATGGCTATTTTCTCCTTTTCAACAAACTGAATATTGGAAAAAAAATTGTTGTTTACAATATTTCAAGCAACACAAAATACATGTGCACAAAATTAACATTAAAACCATTTGATTGCTACCTGACCTAGAGTATGAAGTCTTGTGTCACATGAGAGAGCATTTTTGGTTCTTTTACAGTGATCCGTTTTCAGAACCATGGGTAATTCAAAGAAAACTTATGAGCTTTGGAAGCAGAAGTCATAGTTTTGCAAAACATGAGTTTCTCAGTTATAGCAACTAGCCTTAAGTTAGTCTTATAAGTGATTCTCAATACGACCTCAAAGGCCGGTGAATCTAGCAAAAGTGGAAATGCACGGCCGACAATGGAGTTTATTTAACAAATAAGGAAGCCTACGCCGTGTATTACACTGTGATCAAACACGCCGGGCGTTTGAGAACACGAGCCTGGGAAATGTAGAAAACACGAGCCACATTTCTACGTTTCTCGAGAGTTCTTCGATGTTCGGAGTGTTTTATCACAGTGAAATACACGGCTTAGGCTTCTTCATTTGCTTTATAAAACAGTAAAACACGCTTTTTCTATGTTTTATACTCTGATAAAACATGAGTTTTTGACCAATCAGAGCGCGCGCAGGGTTCTATCTATATTATAAAATAATATAGCCAAGATCCCTTTAACAAAGTTACCTTTGTTTGGTCCATCGAACTTATATCGCATGACAGAGCGTTTTTACAGCTTTTGAGGGACTAAAACACCGTGCGGTAGCCAAAGGAACTGAGGCCCGTTTACACGGGTCCGGACAAATCTTTTCACGGACTAAAACTTGCACGGTTCCAACTTGCGTTTACACGGGACCGGCGGAACTGGACGAATTTCAAAAATTCGTCCAGTTCCGCCGGTCCCGTGTAAATGCAAGGTGGAACCGTGCAAGTTTTTGTCCGTGCAAAGATTTGTCCGGACCCGTGTAAACGGGGCCTGAATTCTGGTTACAGAAGTGCTAAAAATAGTGCTATACCTCCTTTGCCGGGAACCCCGTAAAAAACTGCAGGAATTCTCAGACAAAATCAAATGAAAATTAAACTTGATTATCGGAAATATCTTTTCCTTCGTGTTTCAACTGACGAAAAGTCTGAATTTCTTACAGTTGACATTATGCTCCTCTCTTTTTCATACAAAGTAAACTTAACAGTTGAAGATGGCCGGAAATTTACTGAACCGTTTCACCGTGACGGCGTGGGAATCTGGCAAAATTCCTAGTTTAGGAATCTGTCCCAGAGATATTACACCATTTTGTAAAGCTACTCCGGGACACGGGTTTTCTTGTACCGTTTAATGGTTTTGCTAGATCAAACTGAACTAAATGAGATGGCTTGCGTTAATACTGAATGAAGAAAAATCATGGATGCCAAAAAGAATCCAGTATATTTCCGATTGGATCCATCAGTGAAATAAAGGTTATTTTCACAGCCAGCCATCAGAAAAAACAAAGATATTATCTTGCTGTCATGACTTCTCTGCCTAAAAAATTAAAAATAGAGTGCCGCCACTTTATTTGAGCCTTTGCAAACCCTCTTTAAATAAAGGCTTTACTTTAATATAATTTACTGTCATTTCCTTTCCTGGGGACTTTGTCACCCAAATTTTTCAATCCTCATTTTGTCATCCGCATTTTTCCATCCGCATTTTTCTATCCGCCATCCGCCACCCGCCACCCGCCTAAATTCTGATAATTTCTCTCGCCTAAAGGCTCGGGAAATTAATTATCAGCATTTTGACAAAACGCGTGTGAAATTATTTCCTAATTTCACTCGTCACCATTTGATTACACATACTAAATTCCCTTCGAATAATTCCTAGGTATTTAGGGCATTTATGATGACTGATAAACAGCAAAAACCAAAACATTTGACTGATGCAAATGCCTCGGTCAGTTGCCTCTTTCTAGTACGGCCCTGCCAAGTCTCAGTTTTCCAGTATAACTGACTTAATAATTTTTTATGTTATCAAACCTGCCTTAAAATTTAAAGATTTCCCCTTTACCGCTGTTCTGGAACTATTCTCTGCTTAGAAATAACAATTTTGCATAAACTTCACACCAGTCGGTGTCAAAGTCATGTTTTTGTCTCTTCAGCAGCTGGTTGGTAACAACACAGTGCAAAACAAACACTGCTGGAAAGAAGATAGCAAAACTTGTCAACTTTTCTTGTACGTTGCGTAGTTCCTTCTGCACTCGGAAATCGGAGTCAGCTTCTAGAAAGAAAGAATGTCCATCAGTAATCTGCATACTTAAGCCGTTTCTAGTCTTACCCACTGCGTTTGCTTGGGAAATGACAACAAAAAACAGAAAAGAAGACAATTCTTTTTCTACATTTTACCCTTAATTTTTTACTGAAAAGAAGACAATTCTTTTTCTACATTTTGCCCTTAATTTTTTAAGACGTTTATTTCAGCAGACTTTTTTTCAGTTATCACACAAAATAACCGAAAAAATGCATTTCTATGCAAATAACCGATACAAAGGAAAATTGCAGGCAGTTTGCACAAACCGACACGCCTACACAAAATCTATCAACTTCGTCAGTAAAAAAAGGCTGGTTGAAAAATGAATAAACTAATTTGGTTGAAAACGCCAACTTTGATGACATGATGCATTTTTATATCAAGGCTGTTACGTTTTTCGTTAAGAAGACTTAGGTTAAAATTTTCAAGGAAAGGGGAAATTTGCAGAACTACGCCCTACAGGTTAAAAATGCTTAACGTTACAAAATGTATTTTACTTACAATGATCCTACTTTTGTAAAGTCCAGTGTGACGTCATCACCGATGAGTACAAATGGAGCCCAGTGCCTCACAGCACTAAACTTCTCTGAGTCCCGGAGAAATTTCATAGCCAGGTTAAGTGAAACACTGGCGCTTCTTTTATTACCCAAGTGTTGGTAGAAGCTTTTCATAAACTCCATGGTAACATCGTCATCAATTGCCCAAAGTGACGCCAGAACAGAACGGGCACCAGCCCCCAGAAACGCCCGAGCGATACCGACCACTCCCTCAGCCTTGACCTCGCCTTGACCGCTATGACAGCAACTAAGCACAACAAGCCTCGCTCGCAGCTGAACAGCTTGGACGTCTGCTATTTTCAAAATGTAGTCCTCTTTCTTAGGAACTGTAAATTTTCTATTGGGGTTTGGAGCTAAAGCAATTTCACCACTTCCCGGTTCTCCATGTGCGGCAATGTGCACCAACGCAACCGAACCAATCCGTTTGAGCACCTCTTCCTTAGTTGCTTCCTTTCCTGTGAGTGGAACGGTGTGAAGAATCTTGCCTATCATCTCCACCTCTCTTCCGGCCCCTGGTAGCTGTCGCAGTCTGGGTTTACCAAACAAGTTGGTGATTTCCTTCAAACATGGATCTCCAACGAGAAGCGCTCCAGCTTCACTGTGATAGTCCTCAGGAGAATCTGAGATCAGCTTCAAACTTGTCAAGGATGGAATCATTCGGATCCTGAAAGATTCGCCCAGGTATCTCGAAGCTTCATCCACAAACGCAGCAAAAGGAGCAAGGCCTAGGGGCCCATCTGGGACAATGATTACTTCATCACTCCTTAGCAAGCTTGCAATTGGGCCAACAATGTGACGATACAAGAGATGCAACGAATTAGTCTCGTGGTGTGACGGCGATTGTGTTTGACCAGATTCTTTGTTGAGCCGTACCTCACCTCTTAGCCTTTCCAGTGAACGATTTCCGCATTGGTTTTCTTTGAAAGCAGCCCTCTTCAAACTCATTAGGAAACCAGCCGCATCCTCACCTTGTACATCTTTTTGTTTGAAATGAACATTTCCTTTGCAGAGCACCCATAAACAGATCTTTTTACCCTGAAGTGCTACGAAAATTATTTGAGAAGACGTACCGCGTACAATAGTTGAGACCTTCTTAAGATGACGACACCCAAACGGAAGTAATTGAAGGCCATATTGTAAGGCCATGAGATCCATCAAGGCTTGTGCTCGCCCTTGCTCAGCAGCATACAAAGCCTCTTCAATCTTGGAAAGTCTGATCAAGGTTCTCCACAGGGCGGTATATGCATCCTGATGCAAATCACGAAAGTTTACTTTCCACAAATCTTTAAGCTGAAGAAAACCTCTCATTTCGTTAAGCTCTCTTACACTGCATTGGTAAGAGTTTAGTGCTTCATGAAAACAACCCGACAGTTCAGAAATGTTACCTAACGAACGGAACGCACATGCTTTGCCACTCCTGTCCCCTACTTCTTTGGCAACGATGAGATGCTGCTTGAAGTATTCCTTAGCTACCTTCAAATCAGCCAGTCGTTTATACGTGGCTCCAAGGCGACAGTACGCAATTCCTTTCCCATACTTGGCGCCTATTTCTTCCTTAATCATTAAATATTTTAGGTAATTCTCTATGGCACCTTCCAAATCTCCGAGACCGTGGCGAATGTGGCCAAGAAGCGAATAAGCAAGTCCTTCTCCATCCTTGTCTCCCGATGCTTTGGTGATGCTAAGATGTTGCTCGTGGTACTCGTGGGCTTTTCTGAATTTACCGAGATATATAAAAGTAATACCCAGATTAAAATAGGCAGTTTGTTCTCCAGCCCTGTCCCCCACCTCTTTGGCAATGCTAAGATCTTGCTCGTGGTACTCTAGGGCTTTTCTGAAATCGCCGAGGCATTTATAAGCATTGCCCAGATTGCAATAGGCACTTCCTTCTCCGGCCCTGTCCCCCACCTCTTTGGCAATGCTAAGATCTTGCTCGTGGTACTCTAGGGCTTTTCTGAAATCGCCGAGGCCATGATAAGCATTGCCCAGATTGCAATAGGCACGTCCTTCTCCGGCCCTGTTCCCCACCTCTTTGGCAATGCTAAGATGTTGCTCGTGGTACTCTAGGGCTTTTCTGAAATCGCCGAGGCTATGATAAGCATTGCCCAGATTGGCATAGGCACGTCCTTCTCCGGCCCTGTCCCCCACCTCTTTGGCAATGCTAAGATCTTGCTCGTGGTACTCTAGGGCTTTTCTGAAATCGCCGAAGCCATGATAAGCATTGCCCAGATTGCCATAGGCACGTCCTTCTCCGACCCTGTCCCCCACCTCTTTGGCAATGCTAAGATGTTGCTCGTGGTACTCTAGGGCTTTTCTGAAATCGCCGAGACCATGATAAGCATTGCCCAGATTGCAATAGGCACTTCCTTCTTCGGCCCTGTCCCCCACCTCTTTGGCAATGCTAAGATATTGCTCGTGGTACTCTAGGGCTTTTCTGAAATCGCCGAGGCCATGATAAGCATTGCCCAGATTGGCATAGGCACTTCCTTCTCCGGCCCTGTCCCCCACCTCTTTGGCAATGCTAAGATGTTGCTCGTGGTACTCTAGGGCTTTTCTGAAATCGCCGAGGCCATGATAAGCATTGCCCAGATTGCCATAGGCACCTCCTTCTCCGGCCCTGTCCCCCACCTCTTTGGCAATGCTAAGATGTTGCTCGTGGTACTCTAGGGCTTTTCTGAAATCACCGAGGCCTTGATAAGCATTGCCCAGATTAGCATAGGCACCTCCTTCTCCGGCCCTGTCCCCCACCTCTTTGGCAATGCTAAGATGTTGCTCGTGGTACTCTAGGGCTTTTCTCAAATCACCGAGGATTATGATAAGCATTGCCCAGATTGGCATAGGCACTTCCTTCTCCGGCCCTGTCCCCCACCTCTTTGGCAATGCTAAGATGTTGCTCGTGGTACTCTAGGGCTTTTCTGAAATCGCCGAGGCCATGATAAGCATTGCCCAGATTGCAATAGGCACGTCCTTCTCCAGCCCTGTCCCCCACGTCTTTGGCAATGCTAAGATCTTGCTCGTGGTACTCTAGGGCTTTTCTGAAATCGCCGAGGCCATGATAAGCATTGCCCAGATTGCAATAGGCACGTCCTTCTCCAACCCTGTCCCCCACGTCTTTGGCAATGCTAAGATCTTGCTCGTGGTACTCTAGGGCTTTTCTGAAATCGCCGAGGCCATGATAAGCATTGCCCAGATTGCAATAGGCACGTCCTTCTCCGACCCTGTCCCCCACGTCTTTGGCAATGCTAAGATGTTGCTCGTGGTACTCTAGGGCTTTTCTGAAATCGCCGAGGCCATGATAACCATTGCCCAGATTGGCAGAGGCACTTCCTTCTCCGGCCCTGTCCCCCACCTCTTTGGCAATGCTAAGATGTTGCTCGTGGTACTCTAGGGCTTTTCTGAAATCGCCGAGGCCATGATAAGCATTGCCCAGATTGCCATAGGCACGTCCTTCTCCGGCCTTGTCCCCTACCTCTTTGGCAATGCTAAGATGTTGCTCGTGGTACTCTAGGGCTTTTCTGAAATCGCCGAGGCAATGATAAGCATTGCCCAGATTGGCATAAGATCCTCCTTCTCCGGCCCTGTCCCCCACCTCTTTGGCAATGCTAAGATGTTGCTCGTGGTACTCTAGGGCTTTTCTGAAATCGCCGAGGCAACGATAAGCATTGCCCAGATGGCCATAGGAACACCTTCTCCGGCCCTGTCCCCCACGTCTTTGGCAATGCTAAGATGTTGCTCGTGGTACTCTAGGGCTTTTCTGAAATCGCCGAGGCGTTTATAAGCATTGCCCAGATTGCAATAGGCACGTCCTTCTCCGACCCTGTCCCCCACGTCTTTGGCAATGCTAAGATGTTGCTCGTGGTACTCTAGGGCTTTTCTGAAATCGCCGAGGCCATGATAAGCATTGCCCAGATTGCCATAGGCACTTCCTTCTCCGGCCCTGTCCCCCACCTCCTTGGCAATGCTAAGATGTTGCTCGTGGTACTGTAGGGCTTTTCTGAAATCGCCGAGGCATTATAAGCATTGCCCAGATTGCCATAGGCACTTCCTTCTCCGGCCATGTCCCCCACCTCTTTGGCAATGCTAAGATGTTGCTCGTGGTACTCTAGGGCTTTTCTCGAATCGCCGAGGCATTATAAGCATTGCCCAGATTGCCATAGGCACTCCTTCTCCGGCCCTGTCGCCCACCTCTTTGGCAATGCTAAGATCTTGCTCGTGGTACTCTAGGGCTTTTCTGAAATCGCCGAGGCCATGATAAGCATTGCCCAGATTGGAATAGGCACGTCCTTCTCCGGCCCTGTCCCCCACCTCTTTGGCAATGCTAAGATGTTGCTCGTGGTACTCTAGGGCTTTTCTGAAATCGCCGAGGCCATGATAAGCATTGCCCAGATTGCCATAGGCACTTCCTTCTCCGGCCCTGTCCCCCACCTCCTTGGCAATGCTAAGATGTTGCTCGTGGTACTCTAGGGCTTTTCTGAAATCGCCGAGGAATTATAAGCATTGCCCAGATTGCGATAGGCACTTCCTTCTCCGGCCCTGTCCCCACCTCTTTGGCAATGCTAAGATGTTGCTCGTGGTACTCTAGGGCTTTTCTGAAATCGCCGAGGCATTATAAGCATTGCCCAGATTGCCATAGGCACTTCCTTCTCCGGCCCTGTCGCCCACCTCTTTGGCAATGCTAAGATCTTGCTCGTGGTACTCTAGGGCTTTTCTGAAATCGCCAAGGCCATGATAAGCATTGCCCAGATTGGCATAGGCACGTCCTTCTCCGGCCCTGTCCCCCACCTCCTTGGCAATGCTAAGATGTTGCTCGTGGTACTCTAGGGCTTTTCTGAAATCGCCGAGGCATTGATAAGCATTGCCCAGATTGCCATAGGCACTTCCCTCTCCGGCCCTGTCCCCCACCTCTTTGGCAATGCTAAGATGTTGCTCGTGGTACTCTAGGGCTTTTCTGAAATCGCCGAGGCCATGATAAGCATTGCCCAGATTGGCATAGGCACGTCCTTCTCCGGCCCTGTCCCCCACCTCCTTGGCAATGCTAAGATGTTGCTCGTGGTACTCTAGGGCTTTTCTGAAATCGCCGAGGCATGATAAGCATTGCCCAGATTGCCATAGGCACTTCCTTCTCCGGCCCTGTCCCCCACCTCTTTGGCAATGCTAAGATGTTGCTCGTGGTACTCTAGGGCTTTTCTGAAATCGCCGAGGCATATATAAGCATTGCCCAGATTGGCATAGGCACGTCCTTCTCCGGCCCTGTCCCCCACCTCTTTGGCAATGCTAAGATGTTGCTCGTGGTACTCTAGGGCTTTTCTGAAATCGCCGAGGCCATGATAAGCATTGCCCAGATTGGCATAGGCACGTCCTTCTCCGGCCCTGTCCCCCACCTCTTTGGCAATGCTAAGATGTTGCTCGTGGTACTCTAGGGCTTTTCTGAAATCGCCGAGGCCATGATAAGCATTGCCCAGATTGGCATAGGCACGTCCTTCTCCGGCCCTGTCCCCCACCTCTTTGGCAATGCTAAGATGTTGCTCGTGGTACTCTAGGGCTTTTCTGAAATCGCCGAGGCCATGATAAGCATTGCCCAGATTGGCATAGGCACGTCCTTCTCCGGCCCTGTCCCCCACCTCTTTGGCAATGCTAAGATGTTGCTCGTGGTACTCTAGGGCTTTTCTGAAATCGCCGAGGCCATGATAAGCATTGCCCAGATTGGCATAGGCACGTCCTTCTCCGGCCCTGTCCCCCACCTCTTTGGCAATGCTAAGATGTTGCTCGTGGTACTCTAGGGCTTTTCTGAAATCGCCGAGGCCATGATAAGCATTGCCCAGATTGGCATAGGCACGTCCTTCTCCGGCCCTGTCCCCCACCTCTTTGGCAATGCTAAGATGTTGCTCGTGGTACTCTAGGGCTTTTCTGAAATCGCCGAGGCCATGATAAGCATTGCCCAGATTGGCATAGGCACGTCCTTCTCCGGCCCTGTCCCCCACCTCTTTGGCAATGCTAAGATGTTGCTCGTGGTACTCTAGGGCTTTTCTGAAATCGCCGAGGCCATGATAAGCATTGCCCAGATTGGCATAGGCACGTCCTTCTCCGGCCCTGTCCCCCACCTCTTTGGCAATGCTAAGATGTTGCTCGTGGTACTCTAGGGCTTTTCTGAAATCGCCGAGGCCATGATAAGCATTGCCCAGATTGCCATAGGCACGTCCTTCTCCGGCCCTGTCCCCCACCTCTTTGGCAATGCTAAGATGTTGCTCGTGGTACTCTAGGGCTTTTCTGAAATCGCCGAGGCCATGATAAGCATTGCCCAGATTGGCATAGGCACGTCCTTCTCCGGCCCTGTCCCCCACCTCTTTGGCAATGCTAAGATGTTGCTCGTGGTACTCTAGGGCTTTTCTGAAATCGCCGAGGCCATTATAAGCATTGCCTAGATTGCCATAGGCACGTCTTTCTCCAGCCCTGGTCCCCCCCGGTTTGGTAATGGTTAGTTGTTGGTCGTGGTACCCTAGGGATTTTCTGATATTACCGATATTTTTATAAGCAATTTGAAGATTGAGGTAGTCACGTCCTTCTTCAGCCCTGGCTTCCACCATTTTGGCAATGCTTAAATTGCCACAGGCACGTCCTTCCGCTGCCTTGTCTCCCTCTTCTTTAGTAGTGCTGAGATCTTGCTCGGGGTAGTCTAAGTCGGTTTTGGAATCGTCCAGGCGTCGATAAGCATTTACAACATTGCGATACGAGCCTTCTATTCCAGTCTTATCTTCCATTGCTTAGCTTTCTCAGGACATTTTCATTTCTTCCATTTCTGTGCAAATAGCAGTGACACGTTATAATATAAGGGTGCTTAGTTCATAAGGCCCTTTTATAAGACATCTTTTAACTTTTAATTAGTTGTAAAACAATCATGTTTTATTCTCTAACACATTTCGTCCACCAAGCGTAGACTTCTTTAGGGCGTCTTAGAAACATACCCTAATTAAGGCCCACTGACGGATTTTCGCGCGTTGCTAAGGAAGTGAAATGTCACTTCCGGTGACTGACGTCATCATATCGTGAGCTGACCAGAAAAACCACTCGCCGACCTGCAAAATTTGACAACAATCTCTTAAGGACGGTGCCTACTTTTGTTAGTGCGCACACGTTCTGCGCATCACGCAAGCCATAGTTTAAGCGCGCGCTCGCTGGGGTTGACATTGACGCAATCAACGACGCCACCAAGCACACGACTAAAATTAAAGCAAAATTTTCCTACGGTGACCAAATCAATTTTAATGAACCTGTACTTAAACCAGGGAGACCAGAATAGCAGCATATCGCTAGCCACTAACTGTTAACGTCTTCCAGCTGAAAATCTAGCTGTTATCTTTCGAAAATTACACTGAAATGCAACTGCAAACATGTACGCATGCAGATGGCGTAGTGCGCGCGCAGACACGCAAATGTCTTACTTACTGGGGAGGTGACAGGAAAAAAATGTAACAGGCACCGTAAAAGTTTTCAAAAAGGATCAATAACTTAAAAAAACGCGTGGTGACCCCTACATTTTTTGTTGCGAAATGGAAGCGGCAAGCCTATTCAACATGTGATTAGTTTCTGGTCATGAGCAAAAGGTATTTAGACTGTATTTCAGCTGAACCAGAGGAAGGCTGTCAGAGACGTTAAAAGCGATTTTGCAGTGATTTTGTTACTAAAAACGTAACAGAAATGATTTTAATGTTACCATTTGCCATGTAGTTCAAAGATCTTTTTAAATGTGTTTGCCTTCCTGTATGTAAAGGCGAATTCTAAGGAAATCTGTGAAGAAATATCGTTTCCCGCTTTTTTCAGAAAAATGCTGATGTCAGCATTTTTGTTGAGATTCAAGGCTAATTATCTCGAAAAAATGCGTGGCAATCCCTATTTTTCTTTGTGGATTCCATTAGCCCTTGCAAATATCTACTTTTTCCGCGTGGTCCTAACTTTGCGCAAAAACCTTTGTATTTAGTAGGCACCGTCCTTAATTGTTTTAATTACAGTCGTTTTAAAACTTTAAAAAGAACAAAACTAAACCAAAAAAAAATTAAAATACAAAACATTACAAAAACATGGGTTGATTCATGTCGGGAAGGAAAGTAGGGAAGAGAAAGTTCAGCTGGAAATATCGGAAGACAACAGAGATAATCAGCAAAGTTACGGTATCGCTTTCTTTGACCAACCTTGTTGTTTGAGTTCTAAAAACTCCTTGTCTAATTTATTTTCCCAGTATAAAATTTCACTTTGCTGAAGAAACACAAAAGACGTTAGTAGCTTTATAGCGTTGGCGAAAACTGTTGCAGCATCTCAGCACAAAAGATGGCGAAAAAATATTTTTCAAGTTTTTGACACCGACTCGGACATGAAAGTGCACGCGCTCCACTATGCAAATTAGCTACTTGTACGCGTCAGCTTTTCCTTTCAAAATTAAAACTTCTGCAAACTTGACAAACAGGTAGAAAGAATAAGAATCAATCGAAAGCAGAAATTGGTTATGATTAAGCATTGTGCATTGTTCTAAGAAACTCATAAATCAACTCGATACCAGAGAAGAGAGCTTTCTTGCATAAACTTTATTCTTAAGTCAAAAGCTGACGCGTACAACTAGCACGCAAAGATCTTGCTCATTCACAGCGCGAAACAGATCAACCGCGCATGCTTAAAGGAACTGACTTCCGGTTCGGCAAAAACGCTAAATTTTCGGCGGATTTTAAATTGAATTAATATTTTTTTATGTGACACAGTTTACCCCAAAATACAGAATATAGCTAAGCATTGGTTTTTTCAAAACATTTTGTTTGAAAATGTTATGGGTATTTCAATATCGTTTATCTCTTTAAAAAGAGCATTTTTCAAAATAAAAAGAAACCCATGCTTAGGAGGATGCAAAAATGAATACAAATTATCAAACCACTGATTAAATACCCAAATTATGTAGCACGTAGAAAAATTTAGAGTTTTCTTTTATCGGTCACGTGACCATGGGCGTGGCATAATGACGTCATATTTAGGGTCACTGGTTCACAAAAGTTTGAAACTGACCAAAATAATGCCAAATTCTCTCAAATTACTTGACTATTACATCCTTAGCAACGCATCCCCCAAAAAACGTCAGTAGGCCCTTAAACGCTTGTAGTTTTGGCAATACTAGAGGCTATTTAAAGGGATACTATTTGGTTTGGCTTGGGTGTGGCCGGAATTTGTAAAGGGAGGAGGCGAAGCTGTGAGATATTTACCCAAGGCGCGAGAACGTTTTGGGAACAACGGTTTTCGTTAAAAGTTATTTTTTCGGGACTTAACTTTATAAGTTTCTCGATATATAGCTCGGACGAGTTCTTCTGTTACTCATGATTTCTCTTTGTTAGCACTGGGAGTCATTACTAGGGAATTCGTGGTTTATTTATTTTTGTTATTAATGCCTTGATTTTTAAAAGAAACTCGAACGAACACAATTAAAAAGCACCCCGCCCCGATATAATATTCAGTTTTTTTGATATACGGCATCTATTGAACAATGTTCTTGCACAATATTGTTACGCTGTGTAGTTTTTGTATTCACGAGTGGAGATATATTCCACATTGTGTTTCGGAGAGCAATGTTTCTTAAAACTCTGTCTTTTATCCCCTTTCGTGAATATTTAATGCAATCTCTAATGAGAAAAGTTGCTTGATTTCAATGCTTTTCTGGGTTGGAAGAAACGCATAACAGTCCTTTTTTTAAAACTCCGTTTTAAAAGCACAAAAAATTAGTGCAATTACACAAGTGTCCCAAGGAATTTTGTCCAGGATTGTAGGTTTCTTTAAACAAACACAACGAAAAGGGAGTAGAGAGAGTGGTTTACCATCACCAGATATAAAGAAAATTTGATTTCATCCTCGCAGACGAAAGTTGTTTCCTTTTTATTCCCATCGCTGTTGTTATGTTATATAAATAAATTAGTCAATTCATGCTTTTAGCTGTGCTTTTTGGAGAGCACTCGGGAAGGTACAACTGTTCTTGGCTGTGTTTCGAGCAGCTCTTACTCATTTCTCGTGCTATTTCCGTCTGCCTAGCTTGAAAGAAACACACTAAGCATGAACCAACTCAAAAAGATGTAGCGGACAATTCGGGCGGGGCCAAGAGGGAATTTTCTAGAGCGGTGAAGCCACAAGGGTAACTTGACAACTCTCATGACACTGACGCCAGAAAACTCGCCATGCAGCTACTCAGGCTAAAGAATAACAAATTATTCTTACTTCTTGCAAGATTAGAATAGATGTCACGAACACATCAATTATTCCGCTTACCACAATCCGAGCAGCTAGTAATTGACTTGGTCTCGGCTTCTGAGCACCTGAAACCTCATAAAAATAAAATGTATATACTGAATAATGTCCACCTAACTTTCACTGGTCAAGCTTTTTTCTTTCTATATCCCGTTTTGCCAGTGTTTTGTATTTCTGTGTAAAATTTGTTATACGGACTCACTGTTTTCTAAGAAACGAAATGGAAATCCTTTATTCTTAGAAAGTCTTTTTCGATTCACTGAATAGTTTGACTCGAAAAACTACTTATTGAAATATGACTCACTTGAATGAAGTTTATTCGTCGACTTGTTCTCTTCAATGCTCCTTTCTCCAAAAAGCTAAGATATTATACGATCAATGTCCTTTACGAACAACTGAAATTTAGAACGTTGATCGTCAACAGTTTCGACCAAACATCCGTTTTAGGATCTGTGTTTTTGATTTCGTTTTCGACATCCAGTTTGCATTGACGTTCCTATTTTTTAGCATTTAGATTTATATTTCAGTTTCAGCACCTGTTCAGCAGTCTTATTATCATGATGTCATTTTTCCGTTCCATTCAAAATATTTTTGACACATGTTGTTGGCATCTGGGTTTTGGTTTTAAGTTGCAGCCACAGACAAGGAAAGTTCCGTTGTCCAGACTGCATGTCAAGCGCAAATCGATCTGCCCGAAGGAAATCGTTACGACAGTTTACCGACCAGTTTCTTCCACAACAGTTTGTTGAGTCTCGATCCCGCCCGCTTGCTGTCGGACAGCAAGGAGACTCAAATACTGATATTTTTGCAGTCAGATCAGGAGTTCCAAAGAACGACTTTATTGGGAGGTACAGACCCGTATGGGTGATATTTGGCATTACCTCTCCGCTCCACCCACCCTTAGTATACGCTGCAGGAGCCGTAACTCAATTAGAATATAAAATATTCATGAAGAGGAGGACACGCGGAGCTGAAGAAATTAGAACGTGCTAGAATTTACGGCTGAACAAATGAGCAGAAAGCGGGTTTCGGTGCTTCTAGTTAACGATTTAGAGAATCCTGAGCTTCTCAACAGTTTTGGTTAGTTTTCAATGCATTAAGCTAAGTTTGTGCAAACTTAAGTCAGTTCCTGCACACTAACGAGAGTCCATCTTGTGAGGGGAGATACAATGAGCGCGCCCGAACTTGTCCGCTTTCAGCAAACAGTCGTATCGCGCTTAAAGCGAAGTCATTTCCATAATTTGAATTTTAAGACGTTTTTTAATTTATTAAAAGTTCAACCCACAGGCAACACTCGATCAATACCTCCTTTGTTTTAAAATGACCTCCCACACTGACATTGTTTCAGCTCAACACGCGAGAACATAATAAGATTGAAATAATAATACTGCAAAAAGCCTCAGGGTGTTTTTTAAGAAGTCATGCCCGTGAAAGAATTTCAAACTGAAGACTACGAAGCCTTGTTAAAGCGACAACCCTACTGCTCCAAACAGTACCACGAGCGAGAGATCACAAGATTTTTCTGTCTTTCTTGTCATATTTGTGTCTGTCACGCTTGCATAGTCACAGACCACCAAAACCATGAAGTTATACTGGTTAATTTTTACTTGACAAAGCGGCTGTCAGGCCATCCCCTTTTTTTTTCGTTTACTGTCGTATACGTTTTCTGATTTCGGGTCGGTCGGTCGGAAAAGAAAAAAAAGGCCGAAAAAAAAAGGAGAAGAAGTCTGGAACTAGGGGACCCAGTACCTTAGCATAGTGTCTGCGGAGCCTGAAAACGACAAGACGAGGTTACAAAGTCGACATAACGACAATGGAGGAAGAAAAGATCGACCTGGTAATTAAAGTCATGCCACTGAAATAGAGCCTGCACTGAGATTTTTGCCAAACTTTGCATGTTGATTGTTTATATTATAAAAACTTAAATTTTTAAATAAAAAGGAGGGGTCCCCATCCCATGCCCAGCTTCGTTTAGGAGCAACAGCACCTCTCTTATCAACCTCGTTCCCAGGGCCTTTTCTCTACTTGAATACAGCATGAAGTGCCCTTCATAAACACGAGTGAAGCGACAAACTGGTCGAGTGACCGAACAGAAAACGGCAAAAGTATAAATGTCACGAACCGTAGAATTCGTGTATTTTACAAAATATTATTGTCCGCCTTGACAGGCAAGAAATCCGATAGACGCTGAAACAGCAGAGATTTGCAAAGCCAGTCGGTAGAACGGCAACAATATCCTTGCCTTTCGGTGAATATTCAAAACATTTCACTTGAAGTGGCTTTAACTGAACAAAACTACGCAAAGTTTCAACGTTTAAAAGCAGATCCAAGTCGAAAAGCACAGACAGTATCTCCGCAATCTCGATTTTGGCACTTTTGATTATGCAAACTCGCTAATTTATTACACCCAGGATTTCCGGGTGTAAGGTGGGCACGTGACCAGCCGATGCCAGGGCCTTTTCCCTCCCCGCCCTCAAGCCAGGGAAAAGGCCCTGGGAACGAGGTTGCTCTTTTATACTCCATACAGGGTTCGTTTAGGTCATGATGGTCCTTGAAAGTTATGGAAAATTAAAATCTGTTTGATAGGTTATTTACTGCGGATCACAGGGCAAGGACAATGAAAGATAGAGACACTAATTAAGCAGCGTAAACGGCACGCATTTTGGTGAACTCCAGAGTTTGCCTGTTGGACTGTTCAAGGCTAAAAAACGCTCTAAAACAAGTTTAGGGTTTGAATTTTTGAAACTGACAGCTTATCCTAAGGTCTTGGAAAACTTGAAAAGGTCATGGAAAAAGTCATGGGAAGTCATAGAATTTAAACAACTCAAAAGAGTACGAACCCTGCCATAAATCCTTATAATAGCACCATGATTATAGTCACGATTGCTTACTAGATCCACGTTTCCGACGATCGTTTCTTTTTCTACACTAAGAGTTGGTCCATATTTATTTTAAATATAGAAAATGTTTTTACTCAATATAAAAAAAAAAGAAAAAAATGATAGGTCACTGAACTCGTTTTCGAGAACATGACGATTTACCTCTATGGTGAGGTCCAACCGTAAACAAAAAGCCGCCATTTTTTCACTGCGCGCGCGATGATCTCGCCAGAAATTATGCGCAGCACTGCCAGCACAAAACATCGTCTGTATTTTAGATTAAAGTGACGATTTCTTGAGATTTTGTAGTTTTTGAAGTCTTACTAAGAAATCAGTCACAACAAACGTGTGGCTTTACAATCGATGACAAACTAAGCTAAGCTGATAAACCAGTCAAATATGTCATTGCCTTCTTCATAACTTTTTTTTTTTTTTGAAAACGCGAAAATCTGGGTCGGTCGGACGACAGTAAACAGAGAAAAAAAAGGGGATGGCCTGACAACGAGAAAGGAAATATCATGGCAGAAGCTGCAACCACTAGAGAAAACGAGAAAGCCTTGAAGGATGTTATTCGAAAATTTGAAGAAACCATTTCTAAGCTGGAAACAAATGTCGCTATCGCTAGGTGTGGAATCTCACAATCAGCCGAGACAATGATCACAAAGATTCTTGAGTGCGAGCGAGAGGCGATTGATTCCGTCGAGACAACACACGCGGCGAGACTGGAGAAAATTAACTCGGCAAAGGAGAAAGCGGAATCACTGCTCAAACAAAGATTTCAAGAGCTTCGTGACTTTGAAATGCCAAAACACCACGAGACCTCATTCATCAAATTTACTGCGGCTTCTGTGGAGGGCTTGAGACTGGGTGATATCACGACCGAGGGAGTTGATGTGAGTCAATGCACTCTGGAAGGATTGCATCAAATTCTTCAGGCTGGTGTAGTAGCAGAATTTTTGTTATGCCCCAGAACACCTGAGGGAGAGATAAGCAACCAGCCTGATCTTAAAAATCAAATTCAACTGAGTTGTCTTTGAACCTGCTGAAGACGTCACATATCATGATTGTTAACAAGGACGCTGAAAATGGTAAATTCACGGTGAATTTTACACCAAAAGTACTGGGCGCCTATAAGATTGAAGTGAAGATCAACGACGATAAACTCCCAAATTGCCCGTTTACTACGCAAGTCAAAGAACGTGAACTTGTTGTAGTCGGTGAGTTGAACTTGAAGTTATTTCTAGAACATCCCCTTTACTCGCCAGCTGGATTTGCTGTAAATATACCACAGGGGAGATTGCAATAACAGATTGTTTAGGAAACTGTGTTTATATATTCGATAAAGAAGGCACATGTTTGAGAAAAATTGGAAACTTTGCCAGACAATTTAACGTGCCATGGGGAGTTAAATATTTGAATGATACCGAGAATCTGATTGCAAATCGAGAAAGCAAAAGAATACAACAAGTGAATCTCCAGACCGGAACTGCTGTAAAAACCTTCAGTGGAGAATTGGACGAGGCAAAAGGAGAGTTATCTAACCCGATTGATGTTTGTCCGGATGAACAGACACCGCATTGTTGTAACCGAGTACGGTACTGATATAATCATAGGATACAGGTCATAACACAAGATGGTGAGACCATTACCATGTTTGGGGACAGCGGCCCAGAGAATCTCAATCATCCAACAAGTTGCATTCTTTGCAAAAACATGTTTTTTGTTGCTGCGGCAGGCAATAACTGTATTAAAGTTTTCAATCAGTCAGGAACTTTCTTGTACAAGTTTGGAAATCGAGGAAATCAAGATGGAAAATTAAGTTTGTTGGGTGCTATGCTTCTAGACAGCTCCAATAATCTTCTTGTATGTGATTATTTCAATGACCGAGTTCAGCAGTTTTCTTAGCTTTAGACGGTCGCTTCACAGGCAAAACTATCAATGATTTACCAAGACCTATTGGAATAGCAAAAGGGCCAGATGGATGCATTCTCGTTATTTGCGGCCCAGCTGAGAAAGTCTACATATTGAAGAAGATGATTTACTTAACAAGTTGAGTAGTTTCAATGCCTATACTACATATTGAAAGAAACGGTTTCTGTATCATATATAAAGAGCAAAATAATGGCTGATGCATCTCGCTGTATTTTCATTTAGGTTACTGATATTTCAACTTTCGTTCGTATTATATCATTTGTCAATTTTTTTTTTAGCCCAGCACCAGCTTTTCACTCATGCAGTCTTAATTGCCTGTGTGGAAATTTCTTCACTCCTGATCTCATCTCTCGGCTTAAAAACATCAATTAAAAAAAAAAGGGGAATTGGGTTTTTCTCGCGGGGGGGGGGTACTCGCTTAAAGTCCGGATAGGTGTGTGCCGCGAAGGTCTTAAACCCTGACCCTGTTTAAGGAACAATCCAACGAAAATTGATACCCTATTTAAGGCCCAAACCCGAAAAATGACACCCTATGCAAGGGAAGAACAAAAACTCAAATAGCTAGAACAGGCAACTTTATTGCCTTTCCCCGTAAGATACTCTGGAAGTCAACACATTTAAGCATCTGTATGGTAGATTAAGCTACTTTGGGAACCTTGAACTCTGTTTATTTTAACCTGGACAGCAACCCGCGGCAGGAGGTTGACCAGATGACGGAGTTTATGACAGAGTTTCGTTTATTTCCGGACAGAGCCACAAAGCCAATTTAAAATGGGAGTCGCGTGGGAAACACATACGGTCTCCGGGCTTTGTTTACAGGCGGCCGGATAAGGAGCCGCCATGAAAACAAAAAGCTGGAAAACTGTGTTTCGCAGGGCTAAATGGGGGAGGGGGAGAGAAAACGTTGCGTGACGGATCCAAACAACGACTAACCCCCACGCAAAAAACACAATGCTTTTTAAAATCGCTTTGGCGAATACTTTAAACTTTGAACAGATCATTTGTTTTCACCAGGGGGGGGGGGGGGGGGGGGGGCTTAAACTGGGTGTTTTACACGCCTGCTATTTTTGGCTGATACAAAGTTAGGCCCCCTATCCTAAGGATCACACCGGGACACTATGCCAACATAGGCGAAAAGGATA